>JBCAUA010000008.1:896020-911463 GCA_038406235.1 Peronia verruculata | reverse complement strand
AAGAAGAACCTATAGGTAATGAAACGTAAAGATTCGACCAATTGGACAGGCACAGTGACAGCCATATCAAGAATCATTATTACTCTTGGACACGATTTTGTTTTATTTCTCTTTTTTTCCCTTTTCTTTAGTTTATCTCTCTATCAAATCTTGTCCCTCTTTTGATCTGGCAAATTGCCGATAGAGCTATCTACGATATTATCGTCCAGTCTCATGAAGAAAGGTTTCCTGTTTCGATCTTCCTCATTTTCCTAACTGAAAAGACACTCAAACCCAGTTGGATTAGTTGGTAGTTATACTGCTGATTTGCGTTTGTTTTGTTTTAGCACTTAGCAAGCCCCAAGAAGAAAAACAAGACAACTTGAAACCCAAGAGCTCACTAATTTGATATCCGACAAAATTAGCTTAGTTATTGGAAGGGAGTCCCCACCCCACCCCACCCACACACACCCACTCACAACACTCCCGCCCTCTCTCACTCTACTTTTGGAGTGCAAAAATGATTGTCGGCAGATTATGTACTCACTTCCTCTCAATTATCATCCATACTGTGAGTTTGATATCTCTAATTACAAAATTGATGACAATGTTGAGAGGAGAAGGTCGCCAAGCATATTAACGATGGATCAGTAATAAGCATCTGTGTGCTTTTCTGTACTAGATCTATAGATCGAAGCTATTAGCTAACCACTTGGATAAAACATAACGTGATCGATCGATGACGTATTCACTATTTGTGCACTCCGTAACTGCGGTGACGATCGCGCGTTTCCGCTTCTGAAAGTCGAGAAAATTACAGCCTACCATTGGCTACCGAATACTTCCGAAAAGCCATTTCCGATTACTGTAAACATTAAGAATATAAACCACATCTTTAACTGATTCGATGACCGAATTGTAAGAGGCCTGAGCTGCCTCCCTGTTTTACTGATAAGAAACAGGATGCTTAGTACAGTCAAAACCAAACTTGAGTCATACACATTGGCATGATTCAGAACTGTTTTATTCTGTCATGCAAATCTAACATTATGCACCTCTGATGATGGACATAAACGTTTGCAACGGATAGAAAAACCTTAACCAAACATTTCAAGTGAATCTATTGCCACTTCTTTAAATGAAAACATGAATATTTATCCATCAAAGTTGTCCGTGCAATAATGGTAACTCCTTGATAACTGAAACGTTGATATTGTTTGAAAGACGGGTGAATTCCGCATGCGTTTTAGTCGCCTTAGTAAAAATAGAGAGCCTACTGTATTCATCCGCATCACAGCTCTGAACGGAACTGCTCTTTCGGCCATTGGAAACAGTTCTGAATGGCAAACGAAATTGGAAATTTGACTGTTTCAGTGTTTATTTTTCGTTTCACGAACAAAATCTGTGTGGGACAGAGAGGAGATATTGCTTTGAATATATAACGTGTTGCTGAAATGTCATAATAAGGCACTGTTTCAAAGATATTCCTCGAAACCTTGCTTCAACCTATGTGTCGCTGTCGCTCATGAAAGAGATGTGAGAAAACCCGTTGACTCACGTAGGAATTGTGAAGAGACTTCGCAGAGTGTTGGACCATTTTGTACTATGAGTGGTCGACCCAGGACAACATCATTTGCAGAAGGTGGAAAATCAGGACAAAACGCACCATTTGGAGGGATGAGAACCATCAGTAAGTGCTGACTTTTTATGTCAGCCATGCTGTTGAGACAATCAAAATGGCGGTTCACCATTTTATGTCACTAAATGAGATCTCTTTTTTACCAAAATTTATTCCTATCGGCCATTTTGTCACCCAGAAAATTGTACCCTGCCCAGATAAGCATATCTGCATCTTATAGACATTTATTCAGAGACTGAGGCGTTCCTAGGTGAAAGGAAGCGAAATATTAGCGTAATCTTAGTTTGTCTGAATACTGTGTGAATGGAGTATTTTTGTCAGGGATGAAACTGCACCCCCCCCCCCCCTTTTTTTTTAGTCCTACATGACACTGTCAGTAATGCTGAAAGTCAGTTTGATGTGTGAGAATATCTCTAAGCTTACTTGATTTATCTTGGTTCAGTACATCTGATGTGGTCGTAATGGATTTCTGGACCTATTCTCCGTAGCCATAGGCATACCTGAGCCTGTTAAAATGAAGACTTCGATCTCTTATTCTTCTCCTCTTCCCTTCACCTTATTCTTTTATTTTTGCAAGATCTGAAGGTTGTCATTTGTTCTTCACAATATCCTGTAGATGACCACATCACCTACACTAAATGCAACAGTATCCATAACTACATTTAAGTCAATCATGAAGGCAGTGATCAGTGGGAGATCGTTGTGCTCAGTCCTATTACTTCCCTTTACTGGACAAAAGAGGGATTGGACAAGCAGTCTAAAGAGGGAAAAAATCATTTTTCCTCCCTTTGCTTGAAACATACACCATGAAAAATTCCAGAAAAATTATGATGTAGAGAAAATGTTTTCTTCTTTGTTATAAGTTTATCACATCTTTTGGCGACCAGTTTTTCGAATGACAAGATGAAAAGGGATTTTTTTCTCTTTACACTACTTGCTAAAACCTCTTTTGTCCGGTAAAGGGAAATAATAAGGATAATCAAAATGATCTCCTTTTACACATATTCCTCTTGGGAGGGGCAGATAATCTGCGAAACGATCTCCCATTTGCAATGATCATTTTGCAATCCTGTAGTTCTGATCCCATGAACATTTCAGTAAACTGAGATGGAAATTAAAAATTGTATAAAATAATTCCGTTATTTTTGTCTGTATATAATCAGTACTGGATCGCCCTAAATTTCCATGTGCACATTGGATACACAAACTTCAGAAATAGGCCTATTTCTTTGCGATCACGAGAGATTCATTGCTGATTTGATTGGGAAAGGAAGGCTTTTTTTTTATCAAAGAGGTCAGAAAGCGGACATCTCTGCATGATAATAAATGTTGTTTGAAGGTTTGAGGAACACTACCACGTGAAGACCCTGGTGTTTTTTGTTCTTTTTCTTTTTTTTTTTTCAAATGTACCATCATGTGCTACAATTAGAATCTACATTCTTTTGATGAATATTATGGGGTAACTTATCTAATAATTCAGTAAGAAGTATTATTACCAGTAAAACTCAGCAACATTCAATCGCTATTGCTTCCTTTAGTTAGTAGCAAGATATTATGATTGTGATCATTGAGAAGGGGAAACAAACTTGTACGCCCATAAGTAATGATATTGAGAGTTTTAATGTCTGTTTTTTTTTTGTATATATGGTACTTATGGAGGAAGATTAGGTGCTGCTAATGTTTCAGTGCAAGGAAGGTACTTTCAGCAAAACACCTATGGAGGGATTATTAATGGGCCCACTGCTCGACTCATGCATGGAATTGGTTGAACCCTCACCATTCCCTCATGTCCCTCTGGACTTATAGAGTTAATTGTTCTTTGGATATGAGTCATGACTCTCCCTGTCCTTGTATTATGTTATGTCATCTTTTACATAGCATTCTGTTTCCACGGTCAGGACAAATTGCTGTCATGGGAAGGGGAAACCTCAAAATAAAATGTTTTCAACTCACCTAATTCTCTCTACCTGGCCACAGTTTGTGCTCATCTCATGTTGTAAAACATAATTTGCTAAATGATCCATGAATGAGACCAGATTTCGCAGTTCAAGAGTAAAACGCAGACCGCTTGGATTGTCTCAAAGAGGTTCTCATTTTTCATTTTATTTCAGTTTTTCTTTTTTGCTAAAATTCTATCCTTTGTTGATGCTTTCCCCCTAATATTGGATGTTGAGTGTCTGACTTTTTTTTTTTTTTTTTGTGATAACCTTGTGCCTTCCCATTGATCCAAGTGCCTTTCCTTTCTTGTTGCTATCTAGAGAACTTTTTTTTTTTTTCCACAAGCTATGCATAGATTAGTTTTTTACTGGAATCATTACTCACTGACAGAATTTCAGGCTTTTTTATCATAATAGTATGGCCTCCAAAGATGTAAGAGCACATTCAATACAGTAGTCGTGGTGCATACGTAATGCAAGTGTCATTACCAGGGAGATCATGTCTTGATCTTATTTCAGGAAGACAAATTTAGCAAGACGATGTAGTCCTAAATAACAAGAACATGCTTATCAAACTTTATGTCTTCGCCAGTAAGCCGTCATAGTCATGTAATCAATAATGATTGAAGATAGTTGATGCTTTAACTTTAAAGCCACAAAATCAGTATTCAGGTGATGTTAGTTCTTCTAGTGGACAGCAACTGCTCTATGGTAGAGACTTTAAAAAATATATATAAAAAAATGATTATACTTGGTGCAGTAAGATTTATGGCTATCTGCAAAGTCAGTTATGTTGGACATTGTTTGCAAATGGTTTCACTTCTTTTTTTTTTTTTTAAATACTGGTAGGAAAGTTTTTGAAGTCACTTTCTGTTGGATACACATGCTCACCTTTTCCACTGAAAGTGTAATAAAAGTGTTACTGTCACTGTCATCACATGTGATTGCCAAATGATCTTAACCTTGGGATTTGTGTGCTGATTCATCACCACACTGCATTTTTTCTTTCTTCTTTGTGTGGGTTAACTTTTTTTTTTAATGATTATAAACTATGAAGTTTAAAATGAGGTCATAGGAAACCATCAGATAGTCAATACCGCTCTCACTTAATTTGTTAAGATTCTTATGAGAACTTTTGAAATCATTTAAGGATATTTTAAGATTTGGTTTTACATTACAAACTTTTTTTCATGTGAAATATACTTCTTGGGGAAAAAATAAAATATTAAACAGTATGATGGATTACCCATGAAAACTTGAAGTAGTTGCAAAATCGGTACACTTATGTCACTCAGTCATAATTGATTTATTTCTATCATATTTATTGGCCAGTTTTGGAAATTAGAGTACATTTTCATGAAAAAAATTATCATAGACAGCTCAAATTGGCTATAGCCTGACTGTAACATTGTGGAGTACAGAAAATAATAGAGATACATTTTTCTGAAGCAATGAAAGAAAGTTAAAAGTTTTTACTTTTCCCCACTGAAGTCATTTTATTATTTATAGGGTTGATATTTTTTGTCTGTTTTAACTCTTTGAATGCTCTTCTTAATGATAAGGGAAACACAGCTACCAATTCATATACACTCGCATTTGAGTGGATTAATAATCAGTCCTTTTTGTAGAATTTTTACGAATTATGGAAAAGTAAATTGTGATGGATTGTGAATTTATGTAAAGTAGTTTAATATTATTAATTTATTATTAACGTAGGCAGATTTTTTTTTTATTTCAAATTTTCACATAACAAGTCATGGATATTATGGAGTGATCTAAGAAATGACTATAGTGTGACGCAAACGCACAACAGATGTATTTATGTAATCTTATGTTAAATAGAGCTACACATTGATCAGAGGGATATCTTACTGTTCCATTAGGAAATATACCTTATTTAATATTATCGATTGCTAGACTGAACAAACTCTGAAAATCACTTCTTTGGGGATGAAAAGTGGGGGGTCACAAATTTTTAAAGGCTCTTTTGTATTTTAAAACCTCTGTCAAAGGGTTTTATGTATCCGATAACATTCATGTATTAAACTTGTGCTTAGTCAAAGCAGTACTTTACAAATGAAAAAACATGAAAGATTAATTGCATTCATAGTCTCCTCTCTCTTTCTCTTTTTTTTTTTTTCTTGAAACCATCACATATTATAGGCAAGATTTTTGCCTAGCCATCTTTGTTTTCCTCTTTAAAAAAAAAAAAAAGAATTCCATGCTGGACAAAACAACTACCTTAAGATGAATGCTGTTTTTTTTTTCCTCTATTTTTGCCATGTGGCTTCATGGTCAAGGCATTTTTTTTACTAGGGTTGTTATTGGGAAAGTGGCGTGTCGTCAGTGATTTATGTCTTTTTCTCACCATGTATCAGCAGGAGTTGAGATTTGTGGACATTCAAGCCAGGAGTCTCTTGGAGTTTACCCTCAAGATTAAAGTCGTTTTTATTCCTCCCCCTCGTCTGTCATTAGTGGCAGAATTTGAAATTTGTGGATTTGACCATAAGCATGTCTGACAGAGGTGAACATTTGTTCTAAGTTGATTTTTTTTTTTTTTTTACTAGGTTGTGGGTTGTTCTTCCACCATACTTGAAATTTTGTATCTTCTCAATATGTGTAACCATTACATTGGTTTTTTCTTCGAAGTCATTTTGTTGTGTGTTAGCCATCATTTATTATATTTAGTGTTTTGTTTAGTTTGTTATATTTTTTTTTTCATTGTGGTTTTTGTGACTGAGCTCCTTCCAGTTGTTCCTGTTCATATTTACATTAATTTCAAATCACATCGTTGTATTATTCCCTTGTGTACTGACAATAATACCTTTTTCGGTGTTACAGTCTAGCTCTATCTGCCCATGACTTATTTTAACTTGTGTTGAAAATCAACTATCACAATGACATTAGCCCTGTCAAATGAAAGGCAAAGTACTATGCTAGATGCTTCTTACATAATTCTGTTTCTGTTTTTATGTGGTTTGTCCGAGCTGTCATCAAGGTTACGATTTCTTCCTGCACACTTCCAATCACAAAAGAATTTTGGAAAATATTTTTGTGCATGTTAAAAATAAAAATCCTCAAAAGTGAGACAACAATATTGTACAGTGAAAAAATGCTGTGCTTGTATTTGTATTATAAACACAATCCAACGCAGTTATTGGGTACTTTTTTGGAGAGTTTTCAGAGCAGAACTTACCTATAAGGCTGAAAATGTTAAACAAATATTTTAAGTTGGTGGTGAGGGGAAATCTTCTCAAATACTGTTCAAATAGAAAAATAGACCTGCATCTGCTCAGCTCGAATTTAATGGGATCATCCAAATGGGTGAAACAGTTTTAGCAAGGGAGGCAATAAAATGGAATGAGTAATGAGGCATTATTTAATTACAGGATTATTTCCCTTTATATGAAAGAAATCACACTTATGCTTCTGAACTTCCCCTTCATAAATATATTTCGTTTTTATTGAATTATTAGAAATTCAAGAAGTCAGAGTCTTGATTTCAGTGGAAATGGCTACTTATTTTTTTTTTTTTTTTACAATTTTCTCAAAGTAAAGTATTGTTAATGTTATTCAAATATGCAGGTTTGCAGGTTTTGTGCCTCTTCCATGAGTGAGGGATGTAAACTCATATTGAAATATTTTTTTTTAAAGCCATATGTTTTTTTGTTTTTTGTTTAAATTTAAGATGTTTCAAAGGTTTCCTTTCTTTCTTTCCTTTTTTTTTTTCTTTTTCCCTGTTTTTGTTCACTTTTAAAATTTTATACTCAATACTTTTACCAATTTTTTTACTTCAACATTTTTGTTTTCAAAATCTGCTGTGTCACATAAACATGGATGAGTTGTCAGAAAATTCATAATATCAGGGTATATATATATTTTTTTATTAGTACCAACTACCATGTCACATAGTATTACTGTGTAGTTTTTAGTATCCCATGATGCTTGACATGTTCTTGGCATACACCATAAGAATGGATTTGTTTACATAATTCTTTTTCATCATTGTAACCTATAATAAATGTACTAGTTCAGAAATCTGTAATGTCATTCAATATTTGTCAGGGAGGGAGTGGTGGGAGGGAGAAACTAGTGAGCAATCAGCTAGGATTTGGCTTTAGCCTTGAGCAGTTTGTCGAGCACCATCTTATCCTTTGCAGCTAGTCTTGTAGATCGTAGAAATTTGCCATTCTCAGAGTCTTGTTTTCTGTCCAGTCCATTACATATTTTGCTCTAGAGATTCTGTCCAGCATGAACTACTTCATCGATAGTCATTCTTGTTTTTTTTTTTTTCCCTCTGTCTGTTTGCAGAGTGAAATGAATGTGTGGTCAACCTTTGTAATTTTCGCATCTTCTTCCTCAGATTTATTCTGAAAGCCTCGTTTGTTTAGCTAGCCTCACCTTGCTTCACTTAGCAGTCACTGTTGTAGTTTTCTTTTTCCTAATCGTCTTTTCATTATCTTGGAACCGACCTCTCAGCTGCTTAGAGGTGATGTTGTGAAAAATGAAGGGAAGTGAATTACCCTGCCTAATTCCCAGGCTCAGAACTACATGTGATATTAGTGATAATTATCAGTTTGTGTCACAACGTCTGGATTGAAAAGGAAGTTATTCAGTTGGGTTCAATATTTCAATTTGATTCGTCCATCACAGTGAGCCTCATGGAAATTTGAATTTTTTGTAATTGCATTTGTAGACACCATTTGATAATGGTTTATTGGCGCCTTTTTTTTTTCTTCTTGGTGAGGTCTGATGCAAGTGCTTTATTTGTTAATGTTTTGCAGACATGGCAGTAATAACATATAAGAGATAAATTAATAAGAGTACCACTAGTACCAGCTTAATTATATATATAAAATTCTTTTATAATCATGCTTTTAATCATCGAAAATCTTAACCTGGACCATCCCTAAAATATGCTCTCTTTAACATCAGTAAAAGCTTTTTTATTTTTTTATTATTATTATTTTTTTTAACTCTCCCTAACTCAGCTTTAGAAAATAGATTCACTTACCTTCTTTCATGATCACTTTTCTTAAATACATTTATTTTTCAGTTATAAATTTATATTTTCATTTTTTTTCCCCATTTCGCTGTCAAACTATTTAGTGCTTTTTTAATGTTGTAAATGCTAAGTTTTTTTTTTTTTATTTTCTTAATCGTTGAAATTTTAATATTTATACAAAATTTACAAGTCACCATTTTAATTTTAAGTCAAGAGTTTTCTTTCTCACTGATTCAGTGATTGTCTTCGAAAGTAGCAACCAAAAAAAAAAAAAACAACAACAAAATTTAAGTGAATTTTTCGCATATCAGCATTTGCTTTTCATCAGAACTTCAATTTTCATTTAGAATGAGGAAAAAAAATAAAAAATAGTTCTCTGATAATTTTTTGTCATAAAATGTATCATTTTCAAATGTGGCAGACAGATTTATATTTCGCAAGATTTTTCTAATGTAACTGAAACTGAAAAGATTTACATAGAGAACAGGTTAAGTCACCAGGCACCTAACAGTTATGTGCACGTGCATTATAAATCATTCAGAGGAAAGAAATGGTTAATGTTTTTAAGCCTATGATATCCTTTTATTTTTCATCCTGATAACTAATTTTTACAGTTAAAGTTGTTCTCCTTTTCTCTGGAATTGAACTCAGATTTTGTTTGTTTTTGCTTTATTTTGGTTTGAGACATTTTGTTCTTCATAATTTCAGGCAAAGATGGCAACAAGGTCACAACAGTCCTGGCAACAGCCGGCCAGGGGTCAGATCGACCCCAGGAGGTCAGCTACACAGATGCCAAGGTCATTGGAAATGGGTCATTTGGAGTGGTTTACCAGGCAAAGCTGACAGAATCTGGTGAATTAGTGGCCATTAAAAAAGTCTTACAAGATAAAAGATTTAAGGTGCAGTTGCATTTTAGTCATATATTTCTGCATGTCTGTGGTTTTCAATTTTTCTGCCTGTCATTGGTTCAGGGCAAGACTGCCGTGTGCCATTTTCCTTTGGTCTGTGGCACAATCTTATACCGAAAGGCCAAATATTATGTGGTCTTATTCTAGGAATTTGATTGCATCAGCCAAATTATTTTTCTTTTCCGAGTGAGATCCCTTTAAAGAAGGAAAAGGTTTCTTTTTCTCTTGTTTGGAATGAATAACGGAAAAGTCTGAAAAATTCACCACTTACGATGAAAGTGATTTTTTTTTTTTTTTTACTTAAGATCATTTTTAACCTCGCTTGTTTCAAATAAAGTTGTTACAATGCTTGTCTTTTACCTTTTGTACTCGGCGAAAGGAAGTAACCTAGCCTGCTGAAAAAGTGCTCAATGTGATCACGTTTCACTCAATGGGTCATGAATTACATCACTATGATGAGCTCCTAGGTTGAAATTTGGATGCAGAATTTGCATGAAAATTCTAGCCAATATCGATGAGCCTTTTAGACTGACTAGTCGGAATTCTGACTTTTATGGTCGTCACTGGCCTTTCCACTTTTGGCTGACCAACTGCCGACTTTCACTGAATCCACATGACAATCACAGTTTTCTAATAAAATTATTATATTGTCCCTGTAAGTCTCTAAACACGTAGGTTTGGAAAATTGAGTCATGACGTTTCTCGCCTTATTAAACTAGAATGGGTTTCCCCCCTACCCCCTCTATAAATATCAAATCCATGGAACCAATGAATGTTACACTTTTTGTCACGTGGACTAACTGCGTTATTCCAGTCTCACCTCGATTCATTACGTTTTTTGTCTCTCCTGTAAATTCTCTGTGAACTTAGGTGTTTAGAGACTTGCAGGGATGCTATCCAAAACATTCTGCACGATGACGGTGAAACCGGAAGTACGAAAGAGTTACCCTCATACATCGGACGATACTTTGGACAGTTGTTCAGTGGGTGTTTGATGATAATGATCAAAGTTCGTAGCGTTCGAAAATTATTTTTCACACCCAACAACATGCAGTTGAGTGGTCGCATGAGAGTTTTTGATAGAATATCAGCATATATGCAAAAGCTGATAGATGTGAAACGCCAGTCATTGTCAGAGCACTGGACTCGGGAAAGCGGGGAAGTTTGGTGGTGGGCTGACCGTGAACCTACCACTTACTCCCCTTCCCACCCTTTAGTGACGTGGTAGTGCACCTTCTCCTTCAGAAATGTAAGAGGATGGCACAAAACAATAGAAATTTGTGCAATGAATTTCTAAACTTTTGTGAATAAGTGCGAAATGCTTTAGATCTATATTTGAATTAAATTAAAACTGTTCACTATGTTATGAATCTGCGAAGAATGTAAGAAATGTAGATCTTATTTAATGTGTAATATTTATATCAAATGAAACCTCAAGTTCAAATGTGGATGTTATATTGGTTTGTTATGAATATAGTTAGTAGTACTATGTAGGAAATATGGGTCTGTAAATTTCTCTCCTTTTTCCTGATTTTCCTCCTTTTTGAGTCAGATATCCCTCCTCCGCTGTTGTGAGGGTAGGCAGATCTGCATGCTAGCTGCTCCAGTTTTACACCTTAGGGTGTTCGAATACGTCATTCGTAAAATGTGGCTGTCAGTCAATCTCTCGCCGATTTAAGTATTCCTTTTTATTTGCCTTTTTTACCTTGGCTTGAAATAACATCAGTTGTACAACGAAGGGCCAAATAGGTAACAACTTCTGTATCTGACATTACAGTATCTGATTGATTCGCCCCCTTGTCACGCAGAGAAGTTTTTTGTTTGTCTTTTTGCCGTACAGGGGTTTGTTACCTATTCACGCCTTTGTCATATAGTGGATGAGATGTCTTGTGCCCATAGCAAATGAGTCGGAAGTTGCTCCAGGCAGTTGCAAGTTACTGTTGTTTTTAACTGTTTTCTGACTCAGATACCAACTTTTCTTTTCAAGTTAGAAAAGGTTGATTTTTTGTTTTGTGAAAAACAAATACAAAATTTTGGTAACTCGGATGGAAAATAGTTAAAAACGGCAGTATTTGTGTAACTTGAATTGTTCCTGATCGACTTCTGACTCATTTGCCCTAGGCATGAAACATATCTTAATTGTCACTGAGATAATTTTTATTCTAAGGGCTTCAAGTAGAAGTGAGAACATGGATATATTATTTTCCATTTATGTGATTGTGTTTGGCGTGTTTTTTAAGAATTTTTTCTTTCCTTCTGTTGTATGTTTGGCAGATCACATGAGCGTTCTGTTCTGCCTTCTTTATTTTGTCATTTTGCTAGAGAGATTAGACTTCCAAAAGTAAAGATAAGATAAAATGATTTTTATTATATGTGTCTTCAAAGAAAATTCCTTTCACAATTGACCAGACTTAATTCTAAGGTATACATGATGTTTCTAAGTTCTAAAATGTTGTGAATTACATTGGAACCAGACCCGGAAAGCATTCTTTCATCTTCAAGCTTGGTATATATGCAACAGAAGGATTTGTTGAAATGGTACTTAATATCACTTTGAGGGCTATAAACAGTGATGTGGGGTACTGACTTTGCTGAAAATATTACTTTTGCATTCTGTCGTTTGTGTCTGCTTTTATTTTAATACACTATTCCCTTTTGCTCCCACAGAATCGAGAACTCCAAATCATGCGCAAGTTAGAGCATCAGAATATAGTAAAACTTAAGTATTTCTTCTACTCATCTGGTGAAAAGGTGAGTACAAACGATCATATTTTGAGAACTTTTCAAAGACTTCATCTTAGCTTTTATCCACCAAAAAAATGTTATAGTTTCGAGAAAATCTTGTCAATTTTTAAAAATTCTGTTCTTTGAGATACTTATTCCTCCTTTTTCACGTCGTGTGGCCTTGAAAATTCATGACCCCATTGTTTATTATTTTAGTCAACAGATTTGTTTGATACAGGTATGGAATTCTGATTTGAACTTGATTCATTTATTTCTCTATTTTACTTTTACTTTTTTTTTTTTTTTTAAATATATGCATGTTGGAACCCCAGCTATGGCTCTGAATTGTCTTAGTTTGTTTTGTCCTGAAAGCTTTGCACTTCATTTCAAGGCCATTTGAAAATAGCATCTATAGTCAATGCATAATTGCATGGAATAATTTCAGGTTCATAGTCTTACATTTAATAGATAACCCACATCTTTAAATGATGTGTATTCTCTGTTTTTGTATAGGAAGGGAAACGATTTGAAATGCAAATTTGCAAAGGGCTGTTATTGTTTTTGCATTTTGCATTTCACATATGCATTTGAATTTGGTTTATCACTAAAAAAGAAAATAAATTAGAAAGCCAAAACCTGTTCTTCTTCACAGAAAGACGAAGTATTTTTAAACCTGGTGTTAGAGTTTGTTCCAGAGACTGTGTATCGGGTCGCCCGGCACTACAGTAAATCCAAACAGACTATACCTATATTATACATAAAGGTAAGCTTACGGCCACTAGTTTTTCAATATCATTATGGTATTTAAATTGTTGTCTTGGCTGTCTGCCCGCTGATTTTTGTAATGAATCAGGGTCAGAATTTTTTTTTTTTTTTAAATATTGCATCATCAAATATTACCTCCGTTGTCTTGTCAAACACAGGGTTCGGGAAGGAGAACTTTCATTTCAGTCTGGGAAGCTGCTATTGAAATTGGGGTTACGGAGATCAGATACCTGGTGGCTAGGAAGACAGTGCGGAGGTTATTTATAGGGCTCACAATTATCCATTTGTGTCAAATCCGGAAACCACACTTTCTATGGACTGCACTCATACTGATTTAACCTTCTTTATTATTACTGCAAAAATCACCCTTTGTTGCATCAATATTTTTCATCAGTTTGCAGACATATGACAAAAATATCACAAACCTCACGATGAATCAAAGTATAATTTGACATGGTGATTCAGAACATATTTTTAAATAAAGTCATCAGAATAAGAACATTCGTTGTGGAAAAAAAATATCCTAAAGAAGACAATTTGTTTCTGCAGGCGTGACTTCTCCACCGACCCCCAAGCCCTATATCTCCTCTTTGACAGTCAGTTACATTAATGTACTATACAGTTCAGCTGTTTTACTCAGTTTCTGTACATTTTACAAACACACCATTTCAATAACAGTACAATTCATAGCTAAAATTTTATTTTTTGTTATCTTTACTCTCTGTTTCATGCCTAATATTCTACAAATGGTATGCCTATGCGTCAGTGGAATTTTCTTCAATTTGGAGGTGAACTGAGCTTCAACTTATTCTTGATTTTTTCCAGCTGAAATTGTCCTAACTGTATCAATTTATGGAATCCTTTGTTTTTTGGTTGGTGTTCTTATATCTGAGGACAGGCTCCCACTCATACTTACTCTTTGAAGTACCGAAGGTTGAGCTTTTGTTCTACACCTGACAAAAATATGCTATAGATCACACTGCAGTAAAAAATTATTTTCTCCTGACTTAAGTGTGTGAGCACCTTATACATGTATGTTTGTGTATGATTTCTTTATCAGTGTCAGTGATGCAACTGTGAAAGCTGAAAAATTACCTTGGCTACTGTCAATGTTCGCTGTAATGTCATTTTCAAAATTTCAGATGAACACCACTTGTTTGTTTTCAATGAACACCACTTGTTTGTTTTCTAATACATCCAGAAGAGAGTTTCTGTTTGTGCTGGTACACTGTACAATCCTCAGTTGCCTTGGTATTGTCGAAGTTGTACCAAATGCATTGGCTCTTTTCCACGTCTCAGAGATACCACAGTTGGTTGTTGTTATACATTTTTGATGGTAGATACACATTTCAGGCACAGAAATTTGGAGTGGGTATTTTTAGCATTGCACTTCAGGTCCACTGCAAAGATTAATAAAAGGTCACCAGGTAATTCCCCATACAGCTTCGGTTTTCGTAAACCCGTATTATGTCCATCCTAGTAAGGCTTTTTCTGCCACACAAACAGTACAGGGGGATGTCAGACTTCCGACTTTAGTCAGATTTTTTAGTCTCTATAGGACATTGTTTGACAGCTTTTTTTTTTTTTTTTCAAAGTTAGTGTATAGGATAGAGATACAGAAAAAAGGACATTTTATCTTGTTTTTAGATCATCAGCTCTGAATTCTAAATATACAGTCTGGACTATACTAACTAGATCATCAGCTCTGTATTCTAAATTTACTAGAAAGGTCATTTTACTCTAGAGTCTAAATTTACAGTCTAGGCTATACTAACCAGTTCGTCAGCTCTGGATTCTAAATTTTACAGCTTAGACCATACTAGCTAGATCATTGGTTCCGGGTTTCAAATTTACAGTCTAGACCAAACTAGCAACATTGTCAGCTTTAGTCTAGATTCTAAATTAAAGTCTAGACTATATTAGCTATATCATCAGCTCTGGATTCTAAATTTAGATTATGCTAGCTAGATCATCAGCTCTGGATTCTAAATTTATCTAGGCTAAACTTGCTAGATCATCAGCTCTTTTTCCTATATGTTTGTTTTTGTTTATGTTCTTTTCAGCTGTATATGTACCAGCTGTTCCGCAGTCTAGCTTACATCCACTCCCAGGGCGTGTGTCACCGAGATATCAAGCCTCAAAACTTGCTGCTGGACCCCGAGACAGGGGTGCTTAAACTCTGTGATTTTGGAAGGTCAGTATTGACACATTCATCTCACAAGTTTTCTTTTCTCTGAGAATCATTTTTTTGGTTTTTTTTCGCAGAGGCGATGATAGAATTGAGCATCTCTTTTAACTGCTGTAAAAGTTGATGATTTCAAATAATGCACTCATTCGGCATCTCCACATGACACAGCGATGATAATTTTCCGCTAATTGGTGGAAATCCTCTTTTTTTCCTTCAGCCAGTTAGTTTCCTCTTTTTCTCCTCTATAACAGTAGGCATCGCGATCCACCTTGCCTCCCTTACAGTATGCACCACCACA
>JBCAUA010000008.1:864788-881715 GCA_038406235.1 Peronia verruculata | reverse complement strand
ACAACAACAACAACAACAACAACAACAACAACAACAACAACAACAACAACAACAACAACAACAACAAAAACAACAGCGGCAAGTTATATTACACATTTTTCAGATCCTCAACAGTTTATATAGAACAGGTTGTGATTATGTTGGGAATATGGGTCTATTCATGCACACTACTTTAACTGCCTAATTATTATTATTATTATTATTGTTAATTATAAAGACCAGGTCTTAAAATCCATATTTGATCTTTACTAACATTATCATACTCTCTCCCCGTGACCAAGGCTCAAGCTGGAATAGAATAATTTTTAACATACGGATAACTGGTATGTTTACATGCGAGAATAAAAATATCATTCTGTCTGTGTTTCTGTACAGGTGTCAGCCAAATACGATCCCGCTGCCGAGGCAGAGGTCCGAGAGTGGATTCAGAAGCTGACAGGCGAGGACATTGGAACCGGACCGATGACGGTGGAGAAAAGTCTTAGAAACGGACAGATTCTGGTCAAGTGAGTAGTCAGGCAAATCATGATGGGAGAGTAGCATTGCCAGTAAAAGTAGAGGATTGTATATTCATGAAAAAAGATGTAATGCTCAGAATGCTTTCTTTTCAAGGATCCATGTCTTACCCTTCAAAAGACTAGTAGTTCTTTCATTTCCGTAAATGCATTTAAACACAGAGTGTTTGTACGAATATATATCTGTACAATCTTTTATAGACATATCTAGTTTATCACATTTTCTTACTAAATGTTTATCAATTGAACGGTAAGACTGGTTTCCCTTTTAAAAGTATTCTGTTTTATCTTAGTTTATGAAGTCTCTACTGTTATTTTGTCCCCCTTAAATATGTTGATAAAATGTTACAGGGCACAGCAGATTTAATGATTTGACATCTGAGATTATTGTGTTGTTTGCAAACCAAATTTCAATTCGAATTCCAGGAACAGCTCAGATTTATAATTTCATAGCTCAGATGAAATTCCACAATTGAAAGACAAACCTTTAGAATGAATTCGAATATTGATGCTATCTCACATGATATATCATTCATTGTCGTTCATTAATGATAATATCCAGTGTGTTGTGAAAGGAGTATTATGATTATTGGTTTAGACCAGAGTGTTATGTTACTGATAGCATTGAAATGACTGCTCATCCTGTGCATCTTTGTTTACTTGTTGCTATTGTTCTGGTGGGTCACTCATGAGTATTAGCAGATTGAAGATTCTCACCCAAGTTGACTACCATGTACTATAAAACCAGTGCGTGGCCCCTGGCATTCTCCACGAAGGCACACCACACAGGTGCCTATCTAGAGATGTGTGCTGGTTACCAATCCCGAAAACCACCCGATTACCTCCTTTCTAGGATCTTGAGGAATACGTTTTTATACCTTGTGTGTTCGCCCTTCATTGCATCAAACTCGTAGTCAATAAGCAATTTATCAAGTTCCGTACACGTAGATAGTGTTTTTATTAGAGATTCGTTCTTGGTCCGCCAAAAATGACACTGAGCTGTCCCATATGGAATGGAATCTCTCACTCAGTGACTTAGATAACAATCAGCTGACGAATCAGCATACAGATGTGTATCATAAAACTAGTCATCACACCATTCTAAACCTGACTCAACGGTTCTCAAGTTGCTAGCGGTAGATTTGAAATCATTGTCAAGATGCAGTTTAGAGTTAGTACTGCAAATAATCAATTGATAGAAATCAGTAACCAAAGGCTGATATTTTGAATTATGTTGAGGATTATATTCTGTTTTATTTAATGCACCTGTATGGAGATTGCTGTCATGTTTTGGGATCAAACTAATCATACTGCCGTGAGAAACAGTTCCTATTCAAAAGTGTCTAAAGCATAACAGCACCGCTTTTTAAAAAATAATTTCAATCCAATAAAAGAAATTTTGGTCATTATCCTGGTTTGCTTTGTGGCCTCATAAAAGCCCAGGCCTTCAAAGGAATTTGTATGAGAATCGAGAGAAATTTCATTAATAATTTTTTGTTTGTTTGTTTGTTTTTTGTTTTGTTCATTTTTGTGTGCTTGTGTGTGTGTGTTTTTTTTTTTTTTTCTTTTCTGTTTTTGACCGAGGACCGAGAGAAATGGACGGAGAGAAATTTGTGGGTTCTTAGAACCGGACTTGCATTTTCATGAGAGAATTGATGATCACGACAGGGTAAAATATCTATGGATTCTGTTTTCTGGGCAAATAACACTTACAGAGAGAAACGTCTGAAAGTTCAGCAAAGAGGTCTATAACAAGTCTAGATTGAAGCAGACATAATTTAAACTTGTTTGAAGTGGAATTTGAAATCATTGAGAGTAATCTGGGGACTGGGATTAGGCACTGTTTTTTTTTTAAACGATTCTATTGGGCTAAAGATTTCCAATGCAGAATGGGTAAGTATGTTACATGTAAATATTGTAATCGTGTAGATAAAGTGTGGGTTTTGGGGACTATATGGGCATGTAACAAAGAGCAAGCGGAAGGAGACAAGCCTGGATTGATCCCTCAGCTTGCGATGAGGCGCCCAGGACAAGACGTAAATATACGTGTGTGTGCTTCTCATCTCATTCCATGTGACTGTAGTTCTAGACCTCATCCATCAAACCTAACCCTTTACATTGTGTTGATGGCGACAGTTTGCTCTCTGAAATATGATTTCAAATTTAATCATAAGGCAAAATTTGGAGAAAAAAGATAGTAAAAAAAAAAGTAAACTGGTAAACGGCTACAATTACCGCGTTGTCCGTTCGTTATAGAATAATTCTCCTAGCTGTAAATGCTCAATCCTATGCTCCCCCATGCCCCCCCCCCCAAAAACAACAACAACAACAACAACAACATAAATTGACAGGATAGCAATGGTTTTGACTATCTTAGCTCTTTCAACAAAACATATCATTTATTGCAGTAATTGGGACTAAGGCAAAGAAGGCAGGGTTCAAAAATCATTATCTAGCCTTTTAGATAGCTTGTGTTATTCTTCTAACATTTCAACAAAGTACTGATAGCATGTTTGGTATCCAAGCCAAGAATATAGTAGGAGCATTTTCTGACTGATACAGTTTGACATATCACTAAGTAAAAACATAAGAAAACAATAAAACACCAATTGCTTGAAGTGGTTGTTCATATACTTTTCAACCTGTCTTCTTCAGAAATAATATTTTTAACCCACCTGCTAATGACAACTAGGCTGACTGTGAAGTCGAGTGATAATAAACTATACATATGTTCTATGAACAATGCCAAGAGTACCCAAATACTCACACTTCTTTTCATCGTAGAGCTCATTCCCTAGTACTAGGTCATCCCTCAACTCACACGTGCATGTCTCCTTTCAAATACCATTTCAGGGTAACTATTATATAATGCTGAATTGTCAAACAGTCAGTTGTAGGTCAAGTTGCTAGCGGTAGATTTGTTCAGATCTGAACATAATTTTTCGTGCGTGATCTCTAACTTATTAAAGTATTTTTTATTGTTGAATTACTGACACCTCCTCACACTCACGCACATTGTTTCTCAGTGCAGTGCCTGAATCTTTCAGCCAGATTGTTTTCTCTCTGTCTTAGCACAACTCAATCTACACTTCAGGACATCATGTTTCCCTCTGCTTTATTACGAAAAAAAGCTTGTCACAGCTATGCTTTAGCCGATTAACAATTTATAGGACAACGAATCAAATAGAGTTGCTATGTGTGATCATATAATCTGCATTACTAGCGCATCTTAGAGTCCTAACAGTTTTTCATGTCAACCTTCTTTACCCAAATTCCTTTTTTTCTCCCTAGATTGATAAATGCAGTCTATGAAGGCACCCCGAACCTCCCCCCTGCATGTCAAGGTATCAATCTTAAAGGAAATACCAGTCCTCTTCCTTTCAAGCAGGTAAAGATGGCCACTGGTTGGAGTAAAACCACACTGTGTTCTGACACACAATTAGATCTATATCAACAAGCATCAGTTGGCGTAGCCATACCTTTAGAATGGTGTAACCAAAATTAATGATAAAAGTCAGACAATCTTAGACCAAGGCAGAAATTTAGTGTATTGCTTAGCAGAAACTGTGATTCTTTTCTATTCAATGTGCCCAGTAGAATGCAATGGAGATGTAACCTCTTTTTTGTGTTTTTCAATTATATTTAGAACTTAAATTAGTCTTTGAGATCTTTATAGGTTCTTTAACAGTTTCAATCTGAACCATTGTTGTGACACGGACCCTGATAGGAAACAACAAAATCATTAATGCCACCTCCATGCAAAGTTACATGACACACACATGCTTCAGCACAGAGCACTCAAACTACCGTGGTTTTACTTCAGTCCAAGGGCAAGAAATCCGTGTGTGGAGCAAGTTCTTTTCTTATTGTACGTCCCCCATGTTATTGACTTGTTTACATGTTTACATCAAAGTGCAAACTTGGCATTAAACAAATTATTGATACTTTACTAAATGACTATGTCTTACAGCCTTCTTTTCTGAATAGTCAAACATTATGTAGCAATATTGATGGCAACTCCCAGGTGGTAACAATATTAAGAAATTGTGACATCAGAACCTAAAAGCCTTTTCCTGGACTTCATTTAACAACAGATCTGAACAGAGCCACATTCATTTTGTCTTCTTTGTTTCACTTGGTTTGCTTTGTTATGACTTTGTTTTGTTTCTTATCGGTTCTGTATGATTTGAAATAATTGAGTAGTTGCTTGGACGAGCCATCCACCTGACTTTCAGACCGTTATAGGCATTTAAGAGCGAGAATCTGAATTTTTTTCAAAATATTGTCATGGTAAACGTTGGATGTCCCATTTCAGGACACCTAACAAAAAAAAAAAAAAAATGTGAATATGGTTTTAGTTAATGATGTAGCAATCAATAAGATGACATTAGCCAAAAAGTATGTCGTTGGCGAATATTGTTTTGTTAGCACTAGCATAGTTCTTTTTTCATGCTATGCACTGGCATTGTAACACATTCTTTGGCATTTTACTCTCTACAGATGGAAAACATTGAACTCTTCCTGAGAGCAGCCGAAGCCTATGGTGTCCCTTCAACAGGTCTTTTCCCCACAGCAGACCTGTTTGAGGGCCGCAATATGGCTATGGTCATTGCAACCCTCTCCCAACTTGGAACAGAGGTGAGGCTGCTCTTCTCATTCACAGATAGCCGCTAGCACTGGCTCACAGTAACAAAGAATAACTTGAATCAAGGAATAAACTTTTCGACAACAGACAATGATGAGCAATATATGTATTACATGATATTACGTGATACACTGTTGATAAGAATCATAATACAGGGGTGTTAATGGTGTAATTTATCCAATCATTTATTATTTTCATCTTGAATCCATTCGTTGCCATCATATGCCATATTTCATCACTGTCTGTTTTGTGGCCACCAGGCCCAGCGACACCAGTTTAACGGGCCTACTTGTGGAGCTAAGCCCACGGAACAAAACAGGAAGGCTTGGTCTCTGGAACAGCTGCGAGCTGGAAACACCGTCATTGGCTTGCAGGTGAGAATCAGTAGTCCTCCCGTGGCCTTCCCTAGAGAAGTTGAATGAAGACATATTACTGTCGTTGAGGGAGATCGGGTGGTGGAATATGTTCATTTTGCCTATGCTTTGTTTTTTCTTTTCGGTCGTTTAGATGGACCTTAAAAACACAGTGAGACACTACGTTCATTTTCATTTTAAGGGCGGTATCTTTACACCACAGAATCAAAACTAAAGAATTTGAATTGGATGTTGGCAACAAAGTTCTTCGTAAGCCAAAGACTGGAAAGTATTAAGTTCACCAAGAAATCAGACTTGCGCCAAATGAGGCATATTAATATAGACGCCATAAACAATAGTCTGTTGGAACACATGAGATAAGTTTAGTCGGAAATCGGAAACCAGGACTGGAATGGACAATATCCTTCTCACGTGTTCCAAACAAATGCTTACAACAATAATATGTTGTTTCATTTTGCTTGAAATTAACAATACAATTACCCAGCGTAAACAATGTGTGTGTGTTTGTTTTTTTTTCGTCGAAAATTTTAATGTCTTTTGGCTTTTCTATGGTTTTTTTAATATTCTGTGTCTAGTCATTGAACTTAGAAGTGATTTATCTACTTTGAACCATATTATTTTGGCCGTTTCGATATTTCGGCAGTGTTCATTTGTATATCGTGGTCATGAACTCGTTGCAGGCTGGTACCAACAAATGTGCCTCCCAGAAGGGTATGAGCTTTGGTGCTACTAGACACATTGCTGACATCAGAGCTGATGATATCAACAGAGATGGACAGGGTGTGATCGGACTCCAATCTGGGTCTAACCAGTTCGCCTCCCAGAAGGGTATGAGCTAGAGGCTTTCCCTCTCATGCTATGGCATCGTCACAGCTAGGAAATATATATCAAATACAGGCATTTTATTTATGTTTTTCTTCCCGCCATACATTTCTCGAGAGATGTAAAATTAAATTTTGAAACGTCAGGGGAAGAGGAATATCGAAAAGATGGGATAGACAAAAGTACTCATGTAATGTTCACTAATTTGGTTTCACTTTGGGTGAAATATTACATTTCGTTGATTCATTAATAGTCCTTATTGGTATTATCAATCTACTTTTTTAAATATTGGCAAAGTAAAGATAGGGATTACAGTGGGGCCGACATATATTAATACGCATTTCGTCCTGTATTATATGTACATGCTCTATCTCATCATCATTCAGTTCCTTTGAACTGCTTCGTCGTAACCTGTTTTCTTCTTCCTTTCTACTTCTTGCATATTGATTGCTTATCCTTTTGTCATCTTTGTCATCGTCATGATAGTTTCATACATTGCCACCTCATAGGCGTTATCGTTCCAATAATCTCAATGGAGGAATTGTAACTGTAATATTGTAGCATCTGTAAACGCATATATGTACAGATATGTAAATCTTTTCTATACTTATAAATTCACCATATCTGCATAAGACTGTTTAATAATAATATTGAGGAAAATCTTAGAGCTGCATTATAGAATTATTTATAATCATCTCTCTATACTATCAATCACATCCTGCTCTGCAGCTGGCTGCATCCACTCGATACTAACTAAGAACTTGCTTTTTTCAACTAACCACTAATTGATTAACAAATGAGCTGCTGAAAAAAAAAAAAAAAGGAACAAATTTTAAAGGAATATACGCAATTCCGGAAGGAAGCGATCCTTTTGGGTAGGCTACTTATTTTAAAATATAAACTAGAAAAAGAAACGCGGGAAAGAATTCATTTAAAAATTCGAATTTCTGCAGCTCAATCAAATCGGAGCGAAATCTTATGTCACAACATACGGAATGCGCCTTCAACATAGCGAAATACACAGTAACACGAATATTTGATCAATGCGTTGGCCGTTAACAAAACATTATCAGCGTTTGCACTATAGTCAGCATGGCTTATTGCAGGCTTTATGCCATATGTAGTATTCATAGTGTGATATGAACAATTAACACTCATATTTCTATGCCTGTTCATAAAAGACAATAATCAATAGCATGTTATCCTATGGTTTATCCCTTACATCTGTGACCTATGCACCACACTAGATAGCTGTTATTCTAGAATACGTAAATGTATTTCCTCTTTGTGTATTGTAAATTTACTTACATCTTTCAACACTGTTGTGCCTTTTTTTATCCATTCATTGAGTTACATTATTAGTAGAATTTAAAATAATGTGCATAGTCCTGGATCCTCTAGCATGTTCACTTGTTCCTTACAACCAGCAGAATAATATGCATGTTTATCTTCATTTCATTTGTGTGAACGATTTTTACGTTACTTGTTTTGTTTATGAATGGCCTGCAAACTGTTTCCGCTTATGCCATAGTTGCTGATAAAATCACAAACAATATGAAACTATCTCGAATTTGCATGGAAACCGCCAACAAAGTCTGAGAAGATGCGACCATCCGTCAACTTTCAACGAGAGTAACTGTAGGGGATCTGCAGGGATATCCATCTACCAAAAGGATAAGCCTACCATTGTTTCAAATGCCAACTAAAACAATGTCAACAAGTACGTAAAAAGAGATCGTTTGCATCACCGTTTCAAAGTATAGCTGCTACCTTCTTTGAAGTCAGAAAGAGAATCGAACAAAGTCCCCTTTGATCATGATCCCGAGAGAGATTAAGCAATGTACTGAGAACTTCCTAGATCTTTACTTCGATCCGACTTTCTAATTGTAAAGAAAGTACCCAAGAGCAAGGGAAATCCGACTGTGGACACAGGAAAGCAGTGTCGTTCATCCGATCTACGTGACAGCCAATGCATTCTTTGTGGGCGGTGGTGCAATATATGCGTCTTCAGCTCCCGCAGATGAGATGGTGCCACCTGACAAGCCGGCTTGGAGGCAAGTTGTGGTGACATAAGATGGATCTGTGCGTTATTCCGAGCATGCTTTTCTGTTTTCAGTGTTTGCTCTTTCAGTAACAAGCTTTGGCCACTTCCCACTGTTTCTCCTCTTGCCCACTGGATAACTTTCTCAACAAGTTGGAATCGAGACCATTTTGCTGCAAGGCACTGGACGACGGTAATCTCCATACCTATCACTTTACACAGCAACATTCTGATCATTCAACAGAAACATTCAAATGAACTTAACAAGCATTACCAGCACATGGGCTCTGTTAGCTAAAGCCAGTTCCTACAACCAACAAAAACATAAGAAACGTTAGATTTGAGAAATTGATATTCCACTAAAGACTCTTAAGCCTTGTTCACATGTAAGCAATTCCTAACGCTGTGAATGTACGCACGTCTTTTGCAAAGATACGTCTATGCATAAAGTATTCACTGCCGTTTACATGGTAAGCTGATATAGGTGAGGTAAATCCGCTCACCTTTACAGTGATTTCAAAATACACTGCCTGAGGCGAGTTCTTCGCCGCTTTCAGTGGCGTATTTTTTGACGCTCAACAAGGGATGTCCATCCTAGATCGTTTCTTCCCGGCGTCGTTTGATCAGGACTGGAAACTCGCCGTGATGTTTTGAAATCGGGACAAGTTTATCAAATAGGAAAGAAATAACACTTTTGAGATCAGGATCTCAAAATATGCAACATTATCGTTGGGCCTTTTTTTTCTGTTATTGCTTTAGAACAGAGATCGGCATTTCAAGTACTTAATTTCATTTATTGATTTATTTTATTTATCTATTTATTTATTCAGTTTTGGGAGGGCAAAGGAAGAGAGGGAGAAGCAGCACTAATGCAAATAGCATTTTTTGTTTCTTTTGAGAAGAAGCAAAGAAAAGGTCCATGTCTATTTCTATATAGACTCTTTGCTTTCTAACTGCAAGCTCTCTCCTGCAGATTTAATAACCGAAAACTCATCGTGTACTCGTACAAGCATGTAAATCTCTAGTTCGTTTATCAACAAATGAAGTACACTTTACACGGTGATCGCGAAGTTATAGAACTACATCTACATTTATGGAGCAACCTGTGCTCTCATGATATTTCAGTATCTGATTATCTAAACATTAGGCTATATTTTTACTAGAACATATGATTTGATGTTTAAAAGTAAAGATGTCAATCATTAGATAATTTCTGGTCACGACCTCGAAAAGGCTGAGAAAATCTAAGTGATACACCTTGCATTCAATCATAGTTCAAGATTTGTATCGAAGCACAATACTCTGGCAAAAATATCTTCTCAGGAAACTGCCTATATGATCCAAATGAACAGAAATCGAAGTACATTTCGAAAAACACTCAAGTGCAAAAGGCGGGCATTCAAAATAAGCGTATGAAGAGAATGTCTGCATGTGAACAAGGATTTAGTTTTTACTGAATCGCCACCAGTTCATAGAACGACTTAGGGCGACATAAATCATAAAACATGAGCAAAATGGTGTCAGTCCAACGGAGTGTTCCCCACCTTAAGACTTTGCCTATCCCCGGCTCATTATTGAAACTCTCTAAGACACTTGATTCATTGGGTCTCTCCTCCTTGTCACCTTCTCCGGAATCTTCGAGGTCAATGGAGTTCCCCTCCACTTTTCTCTTTTCCTTTTTTCTTTCGCTAGGTATGACCTCTTTCGGTGCAGTGAGACACATCAGTGATATCCGAGCAGATGATGCCTGTCAACAGGGCCATGGAGTAATTGGCTTACAATCTGGATCAAACAAATTTGCTTCCCAAAAAGGAATGACGGCTATGGGAGCTGTGAGACACATCAGCGACATCAGAGCTGATGATTGTTCCACAGATGGTCAAACTGTTATTGGCCTTCAAGCTGGCTCAAACAAATTTGCATCGCAGAAAGGCATGACAGCCATGGGGGCAGTGAGACACATTAGCGACATCAGAGCTGATAACATCGATCCTCAGGGCCAAGGAGTCATTGGACTGCAATCAGGATCCAACAAATTTGCATCTCAAAAGGGCATGACGGCTATGGGAGCTGTGAGACACATTAGCGACATCAGAGCTGATGATCTAAGCCAAGACGGCCAAGGAGTCATTGGACTGCAGGCAGGCTCCAACAAATTTGCATCTCAAAAAGGTATGACTGCAATGGGGGCTGTTAGGCATATTAGTGATATTCGCGCTGATGATTCTATCCCAGAGAGCCAAGGAGTCATTTCTCTTCAGATGGGTACAAATCAATATGCTTCTCAGAAGGGCATGACAGCCATGGGTGCTGTGAGACACATTAGCGATATCCGCGCTGACGATGCTACCCCTGAGAGTCAAGGTACAGTTGGAGCACAAATGGGCTCAAATCAATATGCTTCCCAGAAGGGTATGACAGCCATGGGAGCTGTGAGACACATCAGTGACATCAGAGCTGATGACCTGAATAATGAGGGTCAAGGTATCATTGGTTTGCAAGCTGGGTCAAATAAATTTGCATCTCAGAAGGGTATGACAGCCATGGGAGCCGTGAGACATATTAGCGACATCAGAGCTGACGATTCTTGTCGGGAAGGCCAAGGTACGATTGGACTGCAATCAGGCTCTAATAAATTTGCATCTCAGAAAGGAATGACGGCCATGGGAGCTGTGAGACACATCAGTGATATTAGAGCCGATGACATCAATCCTCAGAGTCAAGGTATGATTGGTTTACAAGCTGGATCAAACAAATTTGCTTCGCAGAAGGGCATGACAGCTATGGGAGCTGTGAGACACATCAGTGACATCAGAGCTGATGATCTCAATGCTGAGGGTCAAGGTGTCATTGGTTTACAAGCCGGATCAAATAAATTTGCCTCCCAGAAAGGTATGACAGCTATGGGAGCTGTGAGACACATCAGTGATATCAGAGCTGACAACATCAATCCTGAGGGTCAAGGTGTCATTGGTTTGCAAGCTGGATCAAACCAATTTGCTTCACAGAAGGGTATGACAGCCATGGGAGCTGTGAGACACATCAGCGATATCCGAGCTGATAACGTCAATCAAGAAGGCCAGGGCGTGCTTGGACTGCAGTCTGGTTCAAATAAATTTGCTTCACAGAAGGGCATGAGAGCAATCGGAGCAATTAGACACATCGCTGACATTCGCGTCGACAGCTTGGACAAACAAGCAGAAGCAGAGGGATTAATCCCAATGCAGGCTGGGTCTAATAAAGGAGCTTCTCAGGCTGGTAGGTTTTGTTAATGCGTCAATCCTTCTCCCTTTCCTTTAGGTATGTCGTTTGGAGCACTGAGACATATTGCTGACATCCGTGCAGATGACATGACCAGAGAAGGTCAGGGTACTATTGGACTGCAGGCCGGTTCCAACAAGGGTGCCTCTCAGAAAGGTAAGACAAACAATCAGATTAGGCACAACGGGAGAAGGTTATTCCGGGCATATGAAAACGACGCAACGCAACATGGGCATTAGATATCGTAACTACGGTCTCATGTGGACAATGGGATCAGCACAACCTAGTTCTATGGCTGGTATATTGTCGTTATTAATCAGCTACCGTGTTATTCAGGTATGTCCATGGGAGCCGTCAGGCGTGTCGCTGACATTCCGATTGATGAAGCCAGCAAAGAAGGGCAGTCAATCATAGGTCTCCAAGCTGGATCAAACCGTGGAGCTAGCCAGTCTGGTAGGCTGAATAGTGGTGCTAGCCCTTAGTCCAAATGTAGATTTGGACGTGCATGTAAACAAACATAAACCCACCTATAGACAATCCAAGTGAATAGTAGCGCTAGCCATAAGTCAACAGTAGATCTGAATATGCATGTAAATAAGATGATTATGGTCATCTACGTAGCCGTCGCCAGGACATTCTAGAACTGTATATCGTTAGAACGAAACAAGAGTGGCAGAGAAAAAAGAACATGGATTTGACCCCCCCCCTCCCCCCACCCAACCTCTCCTCTCAATCCTTCCTTCCTCCCCCCTTTCCGCCTCCTCCCTCCAGGCCACAAACATACAAAACACAAAATCACAACCAACAGCAGGCCTACACATTCAGAACATATTTACAAGCCTTTGCAATGGGATGCTTGGAAAGCAGGAAAGGAAATAGTATAAGGGTGGAGAGACTGAGGGGAATAGAGATATGCGGGAGGAGAGAGAGGGGGACGGGGATTAAAAGAGGAAGGGCAAGAAGCAAGTCTCTCTCCTGCGGCGAGGATCAAACACAGACTGATTGATGACAACGTATCTGGTGGCAGAACGGTAGGCAGCCTAACAAGCTATTAACCCTCATTCTCTAAGCTCCACTAGCGATTGAGGCTTGCACGTTTTTTTTTTTTTCATTCCTCTGGGTTCTGTATCTGGTTGGGCTTGTCTTGTGCATTACCGAAGCTTTTCATAACTACGATCATATGATCTCATAAGCGTATTAATACACCTGTCATTTTCATGAGTGACATTGTAACCTTCCAAAATTAATGGTTTTGGTCATAATAATGTAGATCTTAAGGCTTATTAAAGTCTTAAGCCGGACCAGGAGTCAAGAACAGTCTTCTTTGGGATTTTTGTTCTTTTTCTTTCCTCTCTGTCTTTCTCTTTTTTTTGATTTCTGTTGTTTTTCTTTATAAAGATACTCTAAGAAAGGCATCATAGTCGGTTTCCACCTTTATTTCTGTAATAGAAATCATTTGGCATATCTAGGGATAATACATATATGATAAAAGGCAAATCGCGTCAAGTACGAGCGCGCCGTGAGCGAAGTTTGGATCACAAGGCCGGGAAAAGCATATTATATTGAACAATAAAGGCTGCTGTTGTTCTTTGGCCACAACCCCAAGGCCAGGTTATCACAGCAGTATAATCATGGCACGAGATCGTTTTAACCGGTAATCATGATTACGCACGGCCTAAGATAAAGACTCAAATATTCATTGCTGATGACTGGAAGATCCAAAACCATTCCCAAGCAAACCTCTCATCAGCAGTTATGAATAGCCAACAACGTTTCAGGCCTACAGGGGAGGGAATAATTGTATTGTTCTTAGGTATAGAAAAGATATATTTTCAAAGTAGCACAATGAAAAGGGAAGTAAATTTTGGTGTCATTGATGTTAAAAATATGACATGTTTTCTTGCATGCTAGTTCCTATTGATTTATAGATATCTGAAATATAGATCTAGTTTACATACTCGAATCTTTCCATTTAGTAAAGTTTATACATTCTTGTATTTTATAGCACTATTAATTGTGGAAACAAAGAGATAAAGTTTAGATGGAAAAATAGATTGACTTAAAATGTTTTGAGTAATATGAGATGTTTTCTTTCTTTCTTTTTATTTCAAGTTGAAACAATTTAATTACATTTAAAGCTTGTTCTCTTTAAGTTTCCTATGATGTAATCTAAGTTCAATGATGTCCTTAACTTAAAATTGTTTAAAATGATTTTGTAATGTATGCTTGCTAGCTAGAATTAACCAGGTTTTCAGTGCTTTCACATCTTCGATTTTCCAAAGAATTAAAGATGTTAAATGTTTACCTTATCACTTGGTGAAATGTACTAAATATTTATTTTTCTTTTCCTGTAGTTGCCTTTTGTATGTTTAAATATACTTAGAAGTTTTTCAGTGCTGAAATGTGAACGCCTTTGTTTAATCGACAATATGTATGCTATGAGATATGAACTGTTGTGATTAATGACATGAAGTAGAATTTAAGATTTGAGACTATTTCTTATGGCTTTGTCCGGTAACTTTTAAAACTTCATTTACATTCTACATACGCCATTCAACCTCCTGGGTAAACTTAATTTGTGTCTTTATGTATCTGACGTCGTTCTCACTATGCAGATAAGAAAAGTAATCATTGTTAGAAATTCACTTGCTTCAAACATGGTATAAAAACATGCTCACACTCTTCTGTCAACAACAGGTATGTCATTTGGAACTCAGCGCCATGTTGCTGACATCCCCGTGACTCCACTGGACGCCGGTTACCAAGAGCCCGCTCCCCAGGAGGCATAAACCCCGACCCTTAACATCACAACCTGAGCCAGTAGATTAACGCTGACATGCAGTCCCACAACTGGCTTCAACCGCGAAAGATGCATATAATTATTTTCTACACAAGTGGAATGAGATTTTTTCAACCAGTCAGTCTGATTTCAGCGCATGTAACGTACCTGCTGCTTTTTTTTTGTTGTTTCAACATCGATGGAGACGAGACAATTTATTTGGCATTTCCTGGCCAAAGTATTGTGTAAATTTTTCAATTTTTGACGTTTATGCAAAATCATTGTAATTTATGACTGATTGTGAAAACAGTTAGTTTAGTTTCCAATTTATCATGATTGTTAATTGGATATTATTGTCTCGAAGAAAGATAAGATAATGCCAGAGTATTTTTGTGAAAAGTGCTTTTTCGGTTTGCAAAAAGAAAAAAAAATCAAAACAAAGAAAGAAGGAAAGGAAGGAGAAGACATTTCGTTGGTGGGTTTATGGACCCAGACATTTGTCAAGACTGTGTAATGTATGGTTATCGTGGTAGAATCACATCTTAATTTTCACGCCTTGAAAAAAAAAAAAACAAAACATCATCACAAAAACACATGCCGCCTTTTGCATTACTATATGATGAATAAGAACGTCATGGACAGCAATCTATCATCACTCTTTGATAATAGTATCTCAAATACAGAGGTATAATTATGACATAGTCTTATAAAACCTTTTTTTGTTAGTGGCTTTTTGTGTCAGCCAACAGAAGGAAACAATGTGAACGTTTCAGAATATATAAATAATGTATTTCTTATTTTTCTTTCCATGTAACTGTAATCCCTCAACTCCTTTCTAACTTGACAGTCTTTGGCCATTAAGATTTGTGTGTTTGTATGATGAACTTTTTCATAGGAACTTTTCTGTACCATTGCTTCCATATTCATTATACCATTGACCTGTTAATGTCCTCATAAACTTCATGCAGAGAAATACTGTAACAGTACATTAAAACTTATCGCCATTTGAAGATGGAACGGAATGGTCTTGTGCGTGATTATTATAGTTCTTTTTTATGTGTTTATTATTTTGGTTTGTGTTCTATAACTTAATAATCAGGTATGGCATTTTCTAGTCTGTAGAAACATTTTTGATACACCATAAATGAGAAGGGACATTAGTAATGTAAATTTCTCTCACTGCGGGACTGTTGCATGTATATGTAATTCAGTGCTATAATCAACAAGATAATGGATGCATCAGCACTATAATAAGATCGGCCTTGCTGATGGATTCTATGGCACTTTCACTGAATGAGATCCTTGAAATCCTTTTTTAAAAAATGAGTTAATATTTTGTCAAAATGTTTCTACAGAACAGAAAGTTTCCCATGACCATTTAAACTGATCTGATTTTATCTCCCAAGGTGACTGTTCTGCTTGCCAATATGCAATTCAAGTTACGACTTGAAAGATGGACCTTAGGTTACATCTGTGAAATTACAATAGCTCACCAGTTTTGTTTATTCTTCATTACGTTGAACTTCCTGCTAATATCAAGGGGATTGAACTATTGGGAGATAATACAACTGTTGAAAAATATTAATTATTATTGAAACTTTCAGTTTTTTTGTTGCAGACTCAGTATTTATATAAAATTCGATCAAACGAGATTCGGTCGGATATTAAAAGAAAAGACGCGACACACGTTCTGGTGTAGGTCTTTGATTGTAAATGAACTTCTTTTCGAAAAATTTTAACGTATTTTTTTTCTAGGGGAAGTATCTATCGCTTCTTATTTTGTTCTCGCTCTGTATATATACTGAGTATCAATAAAATATTTTTAAAAAATTGAAATGGAAACTTTTTTCATAATAATAATAATATATTTCTTAGTTTCTTCAAATCCACGCCTTTTTTTTTGGTTGTTGATTGGCTGATGTGTGTCTATGGTGTTGACTCTTGTAACAAAAAGTGCATTCGTTCACGCTCTAGACCAGAGGTGTCCAAACTACTGCCTGCGGGCCAACTGTGGCCCGTGGTCCAGTTTTTATTGGCCCACAGCAAATTCTGAAAATACAGTGGAAGACACTTAAACCAAAATTTTAGGGACCAGGCACATTATTTCGGTTTAAACATTTTTCGGTTTATCCAAACTGGTATGGCGGAAGTTGTAAAAAAAGATGCTAAGAAACTATGTCAGGTCAAATTTCACTGATAAAATAACGCTAACTTCCTTTTAGCTTTTTTACACTTGAAATATATTCTTTAGAGTGCGGCCTGGCCCTTGGTTTATTTGTTTGTATTTGGCCTTCACTAAAACAAAACTTTGGACACCCCTGCTAGAGAGAGACCTTGTGAATTTGTGTCACCATGTTGCATACACACATGTTTTACACAGCACCGACTTTACTCTGGAAAAGAATATGTGAATTAGATACGTATGGACAGAGAGAGAGAGAGAGAGAGAGAGAGAGAGAGAGAGAGAGAGAGAGAGAGAGAGAGAAAGAG
>JBCAUA010000008.1:844666-863594 GCA_038406235.1 Peronia verruculata | reverse complement strand
GCTAACATGTAGGTCCGACGAGCTAATTATAGATGGTGTGCACTGATCATTGATGATGAATAATTACAGATGATATAATATATATATATACCCGGGGTCCACCTATACACTGCCCATAACAAATGCATGTGACCGATGACAGTATTGTTCTCAGATCTTGTGGTGGAGAGGTCACAAACATCAGAGGGTGTTGTATTTTTACAATGGAGTACAAACACTCTGCCGGGGATTTCCAGGTTTTTGCTTAATCAAGTTAATCAAATATTGAACTACATGTACATGTATTTCGGTATTTTTGTTTTTATTTGTTGTTGATTTTTTATTTTGTTCTATTTAATTATTTTTCAGTATGATATTCCACACTGATTTGTTTATTCTTACTTTATTCTTATTTTTTTCAATATAATATTCCACGCTCTTTTGTTTATTATTTTATTTATATTCTTTTTTTCAATATTATATTCCACACTGATTTGCTTATTCTTATTTTACCATTATTATTTTTTTTCAATAAATATTCCACATCGATTTGTTTATATTCTTATTTTATTTTTTCAGTGTAATATTCCACATTAATTTGCTTAATCTTATTTTATTTTATTATTATTTTTTTTTTCAATATAATATTCCACACTGATTTGCCTATTTTTATTTTATTATTTTTATTATTTCACTATGTAATATTCCACACAGATGTGCATATTCTACCAAGGAAGAGCTCTGTTTGTGACGTTTAATGTCGAAGTTTCTTTCTAGACAGTAACAATCTTCAGTTCAACAAATAAACTTTCTTTCCACAAAATCTAAATCTGCCAATTAGTCATCATTGTGTGTCTCTCTCATTCCATCTACATAATGTACATGTATATCCTAACACTAGTGACACTATCAAACAAGGTATTTCCCAAAGATATAAAAGTACATGAAAGTACATTTACTTGTTTTTGCTCTCACTGTTTTGTTCAAGCAAAGAGGAGAAAAATTGCCTTTCTGATAACTGAGGAACATACATGCATTTCATTTTGACAGTTTTCAGCTCAAAAGATTCATATTGTTACAAAATATATGGGTTAAAAATTTATTTTCAGTTAAATATTTACACTGCTAAATGCTGTGTCAAATAATTATACTTGGGGCCTTTTATTTAAACACAAAAACAAAAAAAAAAAACATTTATCACTACATGTACTTGCCAGTTGCAAGCAGTAGAAATAATTCAAAATGGTCAATACCGTAATTTTTTTCAGCTAATTAAGTAAGAGTGTACAAGAGTGTATATTTTATAACCCACTGAATCCTACAGTCCGGTACACCGGGCCGATTTCCGCTGTCAAATTCCCCAGTGCCCGTTAGACTGGGCTGAACCACTTACCACAGTCCTACTGAAAGAAAGAAAGAAAGAATAACCTCCCAACTCAACTGATGTGAGACATTTTGCTCCATGTGGTTAGATGAAACATATTTCATAATTCACATCAGTGATTAATGTTCATTTCCAAAGATTTGCTCTTTGATTTTGATACTAGTAAAATTCCAGCAATGAGACAAGAAGTTCACTATAGTACGGTACAACAACAGAAGAAGAAACATTCTCTCTGATGCTCTCTCTCTCTCACATATGTTGGCACAAAGAAAAAAAGAGAGAAAGATAGAGAAGAGAGAGAGAGAGAGAGGGAGAGAGAGAGAGAGACAGGAGGGAGCAGAAAGAGAGAAAAGATATATACAGAGAGAAAGAGATCAACACGAAAACCAGATGTGAAATAAGCAAAACAGAAAATCATATTTCAGATATTTACAAATGTGTTTAATTCATCACATTTTTATTCCCAAATAACTGGGCTCAGGGGATACCCGAACTTCTATAGTTTGGCCTTTTATGTTTAGTCCTAACACAAGAGCATAATGAGAATGGTAAATACATTCAAAAGTCAACTTGCATGTAAACAGACACAAACCCAACAATGTATCACATAGAATATATTCGCTAGAGTATTCCTCAAACAATAATTTAGATTAATACATGTATTTCATTTGGTCTGCAAATGCAACCTCTCTGTTAGAGATACAAATGCCATGCCATTTTGGCATTTTCAGGCCAAGAAAAAAAACTGCATTAATTTAGTTGGCAAGTGGGAGTCAAGCCATACATGTAATTTTGCCTGTCTTAGAGCAACAAGGCATCACGCCACAGTGAGAATTTAGTTTATAACAGGTTGATTAGAATTCTTGAAGAATAACAATCTCATCCAAAGGAATGGCCCTTTTCCAGCAAACTTTACTTTTAGCCCCTTTGAGAATGGGGAAACCGACTCAAGATGAAGTCTTTGTTGTCTTTAAAAAAATAAACAAAATGAAAAACCAATTACAAAACAAAACCATTTCTCCAGCTCAACTGCGACACATCACACAACTTCATTTGCACAAATCAAACTGATTTCAGATTTCCAATCATAAATCAATGTCCAGTCCTCATCTGACCTGTACGTCCAGTCAGAGACCAATGTTCAGTCCTCATCTGACCTTCAGAGAAGGAGGGACAAACATTTAAAACTCACAAATCTCATCCAAATGTGAAACACTGATCATCCACAACTTTCATCCGAACATAGTCTTTTGCTAAAGTGGGAGTGGAGGATCTCTCAGAAATAGCTGATTATACATAATTTTTTTTATCCAATACTAGTATGAACATTTACCATTCATGGTGTGCATGGGGGGACCTCTGAGAATGAAACTTTCAGACAAACCTAACTAACTATTGCTATCCCGATGTGAATAGATATAGAACAAAATGCTTTGAGGAGGATAGCCTTCTTCTGAGATATTCTGTACACACTATACACTGTCTCTCTATCTGTCCACTTCTCCAAACACAATGTCAAGGGTTCCTGTGAAGACAGAAGAACAAAAAAAATATTAGTTGCTGGGAGTGTACTTGACTTTATCATATGAAAACATTTGCAGATTCAGAACAATCGATGTCCATTTTTTATTATGGCTTCAGTCCTGAACCTTAACAATTCCACCTAAAGAGGTCATGTTGTCCAAAGTAAGGGTTTAAATCAGGAACTTTAATAAACAATATGTACAGAGGATTAAAAACATAAAGTTTAGTTTTCACCCATGAGTACAAAGTGGATATTTGTGGCTCTTCTCCTTCAGGCTTTATGTCTTCATTTGAACTATCTTTTAGAACTCTAAATGCATGATTGCTAAATTGTACTCCCCTCCTCCCTCTCAGGAGCAAAATGGACACTGTCGACCCATTATTCAATACTTTATTAAATAATAAATATTGATAAGAGATGCCACTATGGAGCATATATTCCTGTAAAATACAGGCTCTCAGAATTTAAAATCTACTATTATTCTGACAGACTCAAGTAGCACTGCCATGTGTTCTCAGCTTTCTGATGGTACACAAAGTGGCTGCTAGGACGGCTCAAATCCTTAGTACTTTAATAATAATAACACTCTGCCTATAGTCAGGTATTTTCAACACCTGGTTTGAATCACATAATATGTGTAATTAGTCTTACCAAAGTCAAAATGCCAGGCTCTGTTAGGATTTGAACTCAGGAACTACTTTTACTAGACCACAGACATAACTTATTGCCTCACATGAAAATTTATTCCTATCCTTGGCAAAACTGTCTCCAGTCATGAAGTGATCTTTATTTATTTGCAAAAAATTGTAAAAACAATATTCATTCCCTCCAAGGCATTGCATGGTTGGTTGATTAATCTGCCACCAAGAGTCCCAAATGGCCGATGATGTGTGATTGTAAGACATTCTTGTTAGCTCACATGGTCCCATATCACAGTCTCCAAATGGCAATTTGGTATCTGATCAAACTGACTGTAGTTAAAAATTTTTGGCGGAATTTGTTTTTCTTGTTTTATTGTTTGTTCACGTGGCTGCATGATCTGTACTGACAAATAGTGAGGTCACATGACTTAGGGGCTACTATTACAATCGTCTGCCCAGAGACACTGGTACTTCGGATTCAGTTTTCTTTCATCGCAGCCAATAACAGCAAACTGATGCTAAATACTTGAAATGCAGCCTGTTGGGCACACGCTCATCTCAATATTAATAGCACTCCTCAAAACCTAGGAGAACTACCATGCAAACTAATTGAAATGTACTTCATTATTACATGACATATATTTGCTGCCGTTTGTATACACGGCATTTGAATAGCCTTCATAGAATTAGTTGTTATGGTACAATGAAGGAAAAAAATCATCAAATGGTAATATGTTTCTGCTGTATATTATACGTTGGGAAGAATACTTCACTGCTTTAACCCATTCCTGTGGAATTTTCCTTAAAAATAGAGCGACCAACTGTTTTCTTCCCTATTCCTACAAAGCCACAGTTTTGCCCGTAGTATACACGTGTAGGCACTTTGTTTTTGTTTGCTATTCAGGCATAGCCACTATTGTTCCACACAGATGCACTTCTATTAGTTAAATTTGCTTGAAATTAATGTAGAACATAGAGAACAGGCTATTTTTTGCCCACACTTGCTCCATACGCAGTGATGATAATGTTTACTAACTTCTAAACTGAATATAATAACCAAAAATTTATACCAGAGCAAAGCATGATCTAGTACATCAACTCACCAATGATGGCCACTACATCAGCTAACATGTGTTTCCTGGACATGTGGTCAAGGCCAGCCTGGAGAGAGAGACAAGAATAACACTTAGACTGACATTAAGCATAATATATATAAAAGCAGCTTCTTTGAGAACCCCCCCTCCCCAAAAAAAAAAAAAAACTGCGAATAGAGTATGCTTCCATGTGCAAGCCAATACAAAATTGTTTCGCTCTACAACGTGGTGCAACTTTTTTATTTCCCTATGCTTCCTGATTGCAAAACTAGGCCCAGATAGATACTCTGAAAAATTAATTCACAAGACATACTTAGAAGCAACAACAAAAAGAGGGAGACACCAGAAGAAATGGGAAGACAACATATGACAATAAACAGACAGGAGATTAGCTGAATCTCAGAAAACAGTAGGACAGAGAAAACTGGGGAAAGGTGGGTGACCTCTACTTTACAGGACCATTGCAACAAATCAAGGACTAGATGGACGTGCGAAGTTTTTTTAAGGGCTCAGATAATTCCTTTTTTTGTCTCAGTCTGCCAAACATGTTACACTTGCAGCGATGAGATAAAGTATGGATGACAGATGTGATACATGGATAATTATGAGGCAAGTGTAAACGTCTGCGAGTTCAATATAGCATGCACTTTTTCAGGAAACTGTGAAACTGATTTATTCACAATCCAGAAATGCATGTTTAGACCTGTGATCAAATGTAAGCCTAGTACTATTTTTTCATTTGAAAAGAAACACACACAAAGCGTTATGACCAAGTTGTTGACCAAACCAGTTCCTTGACATTTCTAGGGTTAAGAGCTGTGAAAACTATTGTGGTTCAGAGACCAAGATACAGTCATCTCCACTCACCAAATGGGCAAAGCCTGGAGCCTTGATTTTACATCTGTAAGGTTTGCTTGTACCATCTGAGACCAAGTAGACACCAAACTCTCCCTGGAACATACAAAATGTTCACATACATGAGGGAACATGTACATGGATGGTCATACGTCATGAGATATTCTCTGTGTCTCCAGCTAAATCTTCCTTTTTGATCTTCCTCCCTTTTCCATTCATTTTAATGTGACGCATCCTTCTAAACTATAAATCTGAACAAATGGTCCAATATAGGGTAAATGCTTATCTTACATTTGGGACACAGAATTATACACTAGAAAAGGATCGTTCTCATCATGCAGGTGCACATTCAAAACATTTGAGCATGAACATTATTTAAAAAATGCAACTATCTGAAAATAATAAATTTGCAAGTGGTAAGATTCAAAAATTGCAAGTGATATCAAAGAGCTTTCTTCAACACTCTGTCAAGACTACACAAAGTGGGTAAGCAAGCTCCATTTGCCTTCCTTATGAAAATATGACCCAATCATAATACAATGATTTACTTGATCTGAACAAATTTAACTGACATCTTTGTATGGGCCAAATGTAGACAGAAGGCCATTAAATTAAAAATGGGAATTAAAAACACAGTCACTAGATGCTGTTATCTTCGGATGTCAAAGGCTTATGGTTAATGCTCAAGACAGGTCAAGACGTTCATCCAGGGATTGGTCAGGGTAATTCTGGTGATGAATCACTTTTATGTATGCAGACTGACCTTTGGAGCTTCTACACAGGCATACGTAGTACCAGGAGGGACCTGGAAACCTTCAGTGAACAGCTTGAAGTGATGGATGAGAGCTTCCATAGAGTCCTGCAGGGACACATATAAGATATACTTATGATATATAACTGACAGTTTCAGTCACCTATGAGCATGTTTAGAAAAACCAACATTAAATCAAGCACAATTTTAGATTTTGTAAGAAAAATTCTAGATAGCCAATCAAACTTTATTCATATCAGCATGATATACTATGTAGGGTTTTTCAATGTTCAACATGCTTTTGTTTCACACCAAGTATTCGTAGAAATAAGAAAACTGGGGATGTAAATGTTACACATTCCTAAATATTCAACTGCCAGTCAGCAAAGAAATCATGGACGCCAACATGTCTTTCTCTTTTTTTTTTTCTGTTTTCTTTACTTTCAAATGATTTGATCATGTTATAGTTCCTCTTCTTCAAGACATGCCCTGAACAGACTCGGCTCGGCCATACCTTCATCTCGGCTCTGCTGGGCGGTGTCACTTTGTTGTCATCTGTCTTGATCTCTCCTGGGGGCATCTTGTTCAGACACTGGAGGATGATTCTCAAACTCTGTCTCATCTCCTCCATACGGATCAGGTATCTGTACAAACATAGGTATTGCCAAACTGTGATACACATCTGTCCATAGCACAATGATACACATCTGTCCATAGCACAATGATACACATCTGTCCATAGCACAATGATACACATCTCTCCATTGTACAATAATTGCACAATAATGTCTCTTCTTTTTCCTTATTTCCACATTTCACTTCATGCCCCCCGGCCTATTTATGAATCAATGAGACAAAATTCAGATATGTCTTGATCATGTGCAATAAAACCCATGTAACAGACTATTTTTTAACTTGTTGAACCATACACTGGGCCACTTTTCCAGAGTCAAATTCCCCACAGCCCGGTAGACCAGGTTGACACACTTGACCCAGTTCTGCATCAAATAAGAAAAAGATCTAATAGATCTTTGGGACAATGACAATTACAGAGGTCTGTACCCAAGGCCGGACTGGCTCGAAAAATCGGCCTGGGAGTTTGCCAGTTTAACCGGCCCACCTGGGACATAGAAGTCCCTACCGGCCCACAGACCTACCGGCCCACTGATGCACCAGCCCATCGGGAAACTCCCAAACTCCCGAGTAGCCAGTCCGGCTCTGTCTGTACCCATAATCCCACTTGAGGCTTGTTTTTACAAAAGATATTGACCATGAAACAAGAAATGTGCATTCTCAGCCCAGAAGGCCAGAGACAGGGGTTTTTCAGGCACTGGTGACCACGGTTCAAAAGATTGAGACAAACCTGAAGCTAGATGAAACAAGCTTCTTTCAGTAGCAACATCACTGAATCCATGGGTACGTGAATCCTTGATGTCAGATGGGCTTTCAAGGATTCGAAAAAACTGAAGAGGGGAACTCTCACCATGTCATTAACTGCAGTGACCAACATTGTATCCTCTGGTGTCAACAGATAAACATGATAACAACTCTCCCCTGTTGTAACACCTCTCTCGCTAGTTGGTGAAGAGAATTAATAATCAGAAGATCCTGTGTTTCTTCAAGCAAGTAAAAAATGAAGAAAGGTCAACGTCTCATTTTACTGATTCATGATCAGGCAAAGTGAACTGGGAATTTATCTTGTTTCTCAGTGACAGTGAGATGAAAGAGGATTAAAATCATGCGCCAATGTCTCAAATACAAAACTAAATGTAGATGCAGTTAAATATCCTTGCACAAATGATTCAATTGTGCTTCCCTCAATAACTTTGAGTGACCTACACAGTTTTCCCCTATGTGACTTTACAACAGACTGCTGACACAAATTGTCTTGTAAAACTTAACAGTCACTCAAAGTATATATTATCCATTTATATTATATCCATCTAAATATAGCTCTATGAAGAAAAAAAATTCATCTTAACCACCAAAATGATCGATGAAAACAGTTTCCAGTTATGACAAGATGGTTACAGAAACCATAGGAAAATTGACAAAAATCGATCCATTATGAGTGAAATAAGTGAGGAAAGGAAAGCACAGTTAAAAGATTTGCATGAGGATCGCAAAGGATTTACTATCCTTGTACAACACAGGCAGAAAAAGTCAAATATCAACAGTTACTGTTTTTGACAACCAAGGGCAACCTGACAAGTCCTATCAGTGCTTTCTTTACCTGTCATAGCAATCGCCTCTAACGCCAATGGGTACGTCAAAGTCCACCTCTCCGTATGCATCATAAGGCTGTGTTTTGCGAATGTCCCACTTGATCCCAGAACCTCTCAGCATCACACCACTACAGAATATAACAGTCAAAAAACATTAGGTTTATTATACTATGCATCTACCTCAAATAAAACTGATTCAATTTCAGATATTTCATGATTCATGATAGTGATTTTCTTGTTTGTTTTGCTACAGCCTAAAAAATAGATTTATTGTAGACAGTTGTACCACACAATCTCGATAAATAGGATAAAGAAATATATACTATAAATCTGCAACAAAAATCCATAAAAGGCTCACTGAGTCTAAAACTACTCCGCGTGAAATTTGGCACATAACATTTTTGCACAGTGTTCCCACTTACTTAGGGCTGAAAAAAGTTTATGTTGTCCTAAGAAGATAATAATAGAACAATAAACTCATGAAAGTGTTTGATTCGAATTGTACGACCAACAGAATGACACTTCAAAACACCAAACACATTTTCTTTGCATAACGCTCAGATTAACAACATCAAAGTGTGCACGTTGTCATCTACTTTAACTAGCAGGGCAGCATCAAAAATTTCAATAATCTCTGACAAAAGCTATTGCTTTTTTATTTCTGGTCTATTTATAATGATTACTTTTTTTAAACTTACTGAGATTCCAATCCTCGGGAGGCAGGTACTTACTCGAACCAAACCTCGTTCTAGACAAAAATCTTAAAACTTGTGTTTTCAAGGTTGCTTTAAACCAATTAAACAGGTTGGTTTCCCTTACCTGAATCCATAGTCCAGTGCATCTTCAGCTGAGATGACCCCAATGTCGATAGTTCTGGCTTTCCAGATCCTGTTTTCCGTCAGAATGTCATCAACTTCATCCAGCCGCTGTCCAAATCTGGATGCCCAGTCATGGATATCCTCCATCAAGCCAAGGGGCATATCCTACAGAATGAACAAGTTGAAATGTATGATAGGATTAACAAGGTACATGTTAAATTTACTTTCAGAAGTTTTTTCTTTTGAATGGCTAAACTTAATGTGGGGCCTATCACAACAACCCATATAGCAAATGAGATAAAGTTCCAGACCAGTGTGATAACTGTCGATTTTTTCCACTTTTCAAGTTTCCAATCTCCAGTTAATTAGTAACTATTAAAATATCATTCTTTCCTAAAACTGTTCCCATTTCTCTTGTGAAATATTCACTAAATTCCCATTCTAATACTTCTTCTTTGTATTAGTAATATACATGTGCTAAACCCATTATAACCATTTCATTGCTATCAATAGTGAGAGGTATATCCAAATCAGTCTCTGATGTGTGAACAAATGTACAAGGTATTTTCTCCCACATTTGATTCTGACTTGATCGTAAACAAGATGTCTTAAACAATATGAGACCCGAAATGATGAAATCAGGCGCTCATCAAACTGAGACGACCAGAGCAATCACGTGTTTTTCAACAGTGAACACATTTTTCACGTAATTTTTTTCTTCACAAAACCCTTCAATATCAATCTAACAATGCATTTCGTGGATAAATTTGCTGAAATAGATTGAGTAAAGGCCCCAAAATTGCAGTTTAGGGGCATGGGCTAACAAAGGATTTACAAAAGTGATCGGCTATTTTCTCACTAAATTGAGCTGCAGCAACAGGTCACCACCATCGTCTTTAAGTGCCAATAGCTTGACTTCTGCTTAAGGGAGATCAAAAATTTTTTGACGCATAGAAAGGGAAATCAATACGCTTAGCTTTGGTACCAATAACTCCATATGTTCAAAATTTGACGAGAACCTGATTTTGTGTTGCATCTCATATGCAAATTTTGATAGATGTACCAAGCTGCTGATTTGCAGATAAAGTAGCAATAAGAGCCCAAATCAGTTGTACAGTCTGCTTCTTTATGTGACACTTAGTGCCACTAATAGTTGATGCTTCTGACTGCTCGTGGGAAAGTAGGACTAGTGAGCCATTGGCTCAGGTACAGTGGGCAGGACTGACTGTAAGTGGGGATGAAGTAAGGGAGATTCATGAAATATGAGAGATCCATTACATGAACAATAGAAAGAGATAGGGAACTAGCTTGCTTTTGCAGTCATGTGAGTTCCCATTACAATACTTCATTCAAAGTTCCATCTCTACGAAGAGGTTGGAGGTCATGAATGCCATCTTTCTCGGTCTAGTGCAATCTTGCAGCACTCATTCATTGTTCTCCCAGTCATCTATTCAATAATCTTGGGCCAACTTTTTCGTCTTCTGCCTCTTCCTCTTTTCCCTTCAACTTTTCCTTCTACGATTTCTTTCTGGACATTTTCATGCCATCTTGTGTGGCCATAGTACGAGAACTTTCTTCTTTTCATCAATTCTAGAAGGATTTTCTTCTTCAGACCTAATCTTTGGGAACCCTTTTATTTGTCTTCTTAGCTTTCCTCGAGATTTTACCAATTCTTCTATATATCCACATCTCGAGGGCATCAATCCGTTTCTCCAGGCTGGATGTTAGAGTCCAAGTTTTGCACCTATGCATAAAACAGATTAGTTGCAGTCTTGTATCCAGGATGATGTTACTACTAGTAAGGAGGTGGCGCAGTTTATCAAAAGAATGCTTTGCCACGCCAATCCATTCTTATATTTCACACTGCATACTTTCGTCTTCTGTTATGAGCTGTCCCAGATAGGTGAAGCTACTACCAACCTGCTCAATCATCTTTCCATCGATTTTTATGTTTACTTTAAGTTGGTCAGTTCTGTGGGTGACTACCATGGTTTTTTGTCTTTTTTGCATTTATTTTCTGGCTAAGGGTTTTCACTTTCATCTTCTACGTATTGTTCATTCTCAGCGAGAAGAACTACGGTTTACAGTATTGTTTCATCTTTCAACCTCCTAGGTGGTGGTTGTCTCGACGGGTCGTTGTTAGTTTAAAAAAAAAATATATTATTTTTTCCTTTCTTTTCCCTTCCTTTTATTAAAAAAATAAATAAATAAAAAAAAGAATAGTGGTACCATCAGCGTATCTCAGATTACTTATGATGCAGCCTCCTACTTTGAATCCGGGGTCGTCTTTCGATCGTTCGGAAAATGAATTCTGTATACAGATTCGAAGAGAGGTAGGATGAGCTACATCCCTGTCAGACTCAACATCTTATTTCAACAGGATCAGAAAGTCCCGAGCCAAATCGGATTTGAGTTCTTTGTTTCCAGTAGAGATTGGCAATAATGGTGATGTCATGTTTATCAATGCCAATTTTTCTAACTGATTCTATCATCCCCTTCATGATCAACTGTGTTGAGGGCCTTAGTGTAGTCCATGAAACACGAATAGATGTCTTTCTTCATCTCTACATATTTTTCGGCCATAATCTTTAAACTGAAGATGGCATCCTTGGTTCCACTGTTTTTTCTGAAACCAGCCTGTTCCTTGGAACACTCTCGATTGATCGTGCCACTTAGGCTCAAAGACTTCAAAAAAATTAAATAGCTCACAGGAACTGTTTCCACAGACTGTTTCCTCATCACTTACCAGAGACACACCCCCAGGTCTATAGTAAGCAGCGTGCATACGGGCACCAGACACTCTTTCATAGAACTCCATCAGCTGTACAGATGAAAAAACAGAGAGATTATGTTTGAATGATGACAAGACAAAAACTTAAACAATGAAAATAAATAATATACAAAAGATGAAGTTAAGGAGATTTTTAATAATCCTCTGGCTGTCGGGGACATCTCCATGTAGAAGGTTGTCATATTTCAAACTTCTAGATCCAGTGAGTTGTCCTTGGCACAGCTGATAATCCCAACACTAGGTAACCCTAAGGTTGTTGATCTTTGTAGTACTGGACAAGTCATCAATGGGAGATCATTCTGCTCAGTCCTAATACTTCCCTATACCAGACAAAAGAGGGACTGAACAAGCAGTGAAAAGAAAAAAAAATCACTTTTGCACCCTTTGCTTGAAACATATAAGACGAACATTTTTTAAAAAATCATGATGTAATGAGAATGTTTCCTTCTTACTGTGATAATTTTTTCAATTTTTTTTTGGTGATAAGTCTTTGGAAAGACAAAGTAAAAGGATTGTTTCCCTCTTTACACTGCTTGCACAACACCTCTCACATCTAGCAGAGGGAAGTAATAGGGCCGGTCAAAATGATCTCCCCTTACCATTGAGTCCCTCTTTTGGAAGGCGCAGACAATCTGTTTGTTTTATTACTTTTATCTGTTACTAGATGAACATACATTTGTTCTTGGGGATATTTTTAGGTATGAGAAAGGGAGCAAGCGTGGAGGTAAGATGAGACTGTGCGCGACTGAAAATCTGAAATTGAAGGAAATCTAAAAGGTTCAAATTCTAGTTTTAAGAACTTGAGAGAAGAAATCATATCTTGAGATGAATTGGACTATTTAACAAAGTTATAAATGCAGTTCAAAAAAATGTCTGCAGTCGTGTCCCATAAATAAAGCTTAATCTGCAAATGTGTCAGTGGCGTAGCGTAGGCGTAACAGCTGGGTCATTGGACTCCGTTTTAGGTTTGAAGCCCAAAGAGTCTCCATGTTCGTCTTTGGGAAAGGCAATTTCATACATTTTCTGACTTGATCCAAAGGATGTTAATGTTGAGATTGATAAGGATTTGAGCACCTAACAGGCAGCCGCCTTATATTGTGCCTTTCCTTTCCGATCTGTTGGGGTAATAATAGATTGTAAAATTCTTAGCTTTACGGGGATAAGCACCTTCTATTGATAATGCTCTTTCTGATTACTACTGCTATAAAATGTATTTCATATATCCACCAACAAACTTAAAGATACAACGTTACATAGGCAAAAATGTAACTTCACACGTACCTTTTCTCTCTCCTCAAAGGTCCAGAAGAAAGGAGTCATGGCACCAATGTCCAGAGCGTGAGTGCCCACAGACATGATGTGATTCAAAATACGGGTGATCTCTCCAAACAAGGCTGCATGGCGTGTCATGGAATAATGAGACAGTGATCAGAACACCAACTGTGTCGCAAATTCTGAGACGTGTCTGGCTCAATTTATAAATATGACCCATTTGTTTCGTTAGTGACTTCATATTTTATATTTCATATTGTAATTAATTTGAGTGGCTATCTCTGCAAAACACAGATTTCCCTTGTTCTTCTACTGTTAAAGTGTTGCATTCTATCACTAATGTAAAATTCTTTTGGGTTATTCTCTCACCTCAAGACTGAACAAAAAATAATTTGGTCATTTATAGATTGAAGCTGTAACTCTCAATAAAGCAGAAACTGTTTGACTCTTACATTTCCATATCTCTAGCTGAAAGCAGACTGTTTCTACACATATAATACAAACAATTCAAATTTGATCCATTTCTATTAACTCTACAGAAATAGATTATATTATATTCTGCAGAAAATATCACATAATATCAATGTCAAGCATGCAGTCTTGCTCTTTAAAACTGCTCATATACAGAAAATTTTTAAAAATCCGGTAATTTATAACATATAAAAACATGTTTAGTAAATTTACAAGAATCATAATTGTGCTTAAGGTGCAAATATAAAAATGGCATTCATTTTACAGTTAATCAAAAGCTCTTGATGTGACACGTTCGAAATTGACTTTTGTAAGGCGCAAAATACTTTTCTCTCAATAACAGTAGCCAGCTTAAGCATGTCAATTTTTAGAAATATTTGTATGGCTCACAGAAAAAAAGTTAAAACTCCAGTTGTCATTTTTGTTTCATCAAGTTCTTTTTTAATCCCTGAAACAATTGAAAATCATCATAAACCATGCCACATCTTAGCTATTTATTGCCCTTTGATCTGTGTGATTATGAAATTAAATCTTGAATCTTGGGCTTGGGTGAAGCTTGTAAGATAATGTTATCGACTTTGATCTTGTATTACTTACTCCTGATCCACTTTGCTCTAGGAGGAACTTCAATATTCAAGAGTTTCTCAATAGCCAGGCAATAGGCTTGCTCGTTGCACATCATGGACACATAGTCCAGCCGATCGAAATATGGGAGGGCCTGGCAGAAATTAACAAACAGACAAAAAAAAAAAAAAAACAGGCAAATTAGCATTTCTTAAAATATTTCCCATTTCACAATTTACAAAAATAACTACAGCCAAATGACTCATTGAATCTGATCATCACAATATTTAATAATCCAACTGACCAATTAAATCCAGTGATTTTTACCATGTGGATGTAATTTACAGATTTAACTTTCAGTATTGGTACAGTGACAATGTTAATGTTCTGGCACATCAAACTCTTTACAAGAAAAATAGAAAATGTTTCACCCTCTGTTTTTCTGCCAAATTCTTGCAGCGCAATGCTAATGTTCAAAATCTACTCTAAAAAAACCTACTAAACATATAAACAATTTCAAGGTTTGCAAACAAGTTGGTAACAGCCAAAGAGGCTATTTTTCTACTAAAGTAAAGCATCTGACATTACTGAATACAGAATTTCATACCTAAAATCAACAATCAAAGTAATTTACTTTTGAGAGGCTTTGCATGAGGAAAAGCATGGTTAACAGATGATTGCATACAACATTAACATACACACTTTTCTCTCGCTGAAAAGTCTCAAACCCTAGGTAACACAATAATAGAACAATGATCTGAAATGGGACAAAGATGTAATTTGCTACTCTTGAGTCAATCTTACCTGAGTGTAGGTCTTATACTCAATGAGTTTCTCTGTTGCTCGGTGAAGAAGTCCAATATGAGGATCTGCTCGCACCACCGACTCGCCCGACATTGTCAAAACCAACCGCAACACTCCGTGAGCTGCAGGATGCTGAGGGCCAAAGTTCATCACAATATTCTCCACATGGCGCTCTTTCTCTGGTTCTCGAACTGGAAATCACATAAGATGGATTTCTTCATCTAAACAGTTCTAAAAAAAACATTTTGAAAACTTGCCTGACTTACAGTGAAATTTCCATTTCAAGTCTGAAATCCAGAGACATATGAAAAGAAATAAGCCATACCCATCTCTCAATCCTCTTCACTCGCTTTACAATATGACTGGCAGTATTCTAAAAAAAAAAATGACTTTTCTCATTACACTACAGTATTAACTTAACTGTAACTACTGACATTGTAACATATGTTTTGTGCCTAGGGCAAATGAGTCGGAAGTCGACTGGGGAGATTCAAGTTACGCCCGTTTTTAATTATTTCCTGACAGAGATACCAAAATTTTTTACTTGTTTTCCACAAACGAAAATTCAACCTTTTCTAACCTGAAAAGAAAATACCTAAGTACTTGAGTTAGGAAACAGTCAAAAACAGCCGTAACTCACCATCCCCCCCAACTTCCAACTCATTTGCTCCAGGCGCAAGACATATATTGCCATTTATCTTTGTTTTTAGAGATGAACTGAATATGGAAAATTATTATCCTCTCAGACTTTACATAACCTAGACTAATAAAAAACGAAATAAAAAAAAAAAAAAAGACCAGAGAGAGAGAGAGAGCCGCCATAATGTTATCTAGCTTTTTAAAATGTCCATCCAATTAATGAGAAAGAGTAGTAAAAAAAAACAACAGAACTCTCTCTATGACAATATAGGACATATCGACAAAATACCAGCAGACAAATCAGTAATATTTATTGATATGATTTTCATTTCAGCACTTACGGTTGTAAGGTGGCAGCTCCCATTCTGTATCCTCTGGATAAAAGATTGGCTTTTTGTAAGGTCTCATGTAGTCCTCATCAGGCATCCATACTTTGCTGGCATGCCTGAAAAGAAAAAAATTGTGCCCAAGTTTATGACATGAAAAGAACTACATATCTTCACCTTTGCCAGACAACAGCAAATGTTTATAAAGATGAATCTTCTTTCAATTAAGTCAAGAAATAAATCAAGTCCATTGCTTATGAATCACAATCCCATCCTATAAACAACCACATATGGACTCTAAGTGGTATTGATATTTGCTTTTATCTTGTAGTACTGCTAAGATGTTAAATATGTGACACTTGAACTTTTTCATGGAGAAATCCTCGAAAATATTTCAAATTGTTTTCAGATATTTTTGCTGGAAGATCAACCTTGTGGATGATTTCATGTAAAGTCATCATGGAGGATCTCCACTTCAACATATTCCAAACTAATTTGTTGCTCTTCAGGTATGTGTGTGTGCCTAATTTTTTTTATCAGAATTACTTCAGTATGTCTTTTGAGGGGCTTTGTCCAAAGACAGTGGTGGGAGGGACAGGGACCTAGATCTAAGATATATGAGCCATTGACAAAATGACATGAATCCCTATAGTATATTATTTCTTGATCTTCATCTAAATTTCCAAAACAGAGATATTAAATACACTCCTATGTGAAGTGGTTTGGCCCAAGGAGTTAAATTTGGTTGTGAACAAATCTGCACTAGTGGTAATGGCCTGTGTGACGAAGGGTGATAAATCTGACACCCATGAAATTAACATGTCTTTGTGAGTACAAATCCCTTCTCCTACCACTGGCTCCTTTCACATACTACATGAAAAGAAAGGGTGGCGTAAGGTAGCAATGCCAAAGGAGCCCCACCACCATGGGGAATAAAATCTGCATTAGCATAGATAGAATTTAACCCTCATGATAGGAAAGGACCTATAACTGTCAAACTAATGTAGTTAGAACAATATTATACATCACATTAAAGCTGAGAAAAATATCTTCCTAACAATGTATTGTTTGTCTTTGAGAAATAAGTAAAAGCCGAGAGATCAAGGCGAAAAACAGAAAAGCAGTCAGTGAAGCAGAATGAGGCAAATACCACAATCCACTTTGGTGCTTTGCAGAACAAAGAAACTCTCCTATGACCAAGATAGCAAAAATTCAGGCAATCAGAGAACAGAATGCCATTCACTGTGGAGCTTTCAGAACAGACATTGATGCAGTTTGAAGCACACTAATGCTGGAGGACTGTGTTTCGAAATTCTCATGTTCTATATTCTGCGCTAACACTGCGTTGTTGAAAACATAAGCTGAATTTTATTTTGTTGTAAACCTGTGTTTATACCTTCTTCCACTTGATCATTATTAAGACTGAAAGATAACAGTCATAGAATTTTGAAGTTTGTTATGCGTGCAATCAATAAACCTGTGACATCACAGGCTCCTTAATTCGTGGGCGCTCACTGGTTGAGGGCTGGCATAACAAGACAGATCTATTACATTATAGCTTTCAAACGCGGAATGCCATAAACATAAAGGCATTAAGTTTCAAGTAAAACTAAAATGGAGAACTTAGCACTTGACACTCTTGATCTAGATCTAAAAAGCAAAATTAGTCTGCATTCATGTTTCTTCTGGCAGCTGGTAAAAACTGATTGAAGCTATTTAGAATGAGGTGTGGATAGACTAGAACTATTTATTTGTTTAATAGTGACTTATCTAGATCTAGATTCAAAATGTGTTTACTCAAACCAGTAGTTTTATAAATTAATGAATAAAAGCTTTAAAGAATGTAATTTTTATTTTTATTTTCTTTCAACTCTTTTTGCTTTGAATGGTTTGTGCATGAATTCTGAAAGAAAAATACACAGTTGCATTATATATATATAAATTATCACTGATTGCACAATTATGCAAAATGAGCTACCCAATATGCACATATTTTTGCTCTGAATAATCAGAGGTATTCTTTAAAACATGAAGCAATGTCCTTATCAATAGATGTTTTGGCTGCATGTTGGTCAAATCTATTTAACCATGCACATGTAGTTTATACTGGCTATTATTCCAGATACATAATTATGCAAATTATCTCATATAATATGCAGTGCTCATTTGATTCCCTGTCTCAGAATACATTTAAGTACAGTATGGCAAGTTTCATACCAATCAGAAAACAATGCTCTATTTGTCAGGTAGTGATGTCTGAAAGTCAGGAAAAGGTGCTATTTCCATACTTTTATAGAAGTAAAGTAAAAAGAGAGATTTCTTCTCGCCAAACGCCCCTTAAATCACAAACAAAAGATGACATAACTTTTTTATTTCATCATGGTTATTCAAGATTCAAAAACCATTGTAAATGATATTCAACTCAATGTCTACAACTTAACATCAAGAAATTAACCCTTGGATGAGGACAAGTTTTGCATTGGCCTTGCTATGTTATGGGAGGGACTAGCGGAAAACACAGGTCGTAAGGTGGTCATTATTGGCTTGCATACTCTTTCCACAGCCAAGATGGAATTCCTATAGTCAAAACACACACCTTGAGGCTAAGTACTAGCATCAACTATCCAGACTGACAAGCTTGGCAATGTGCACCTTGGGACGTTAGCAGCAGGTTAAGCCAGCGGGGTTGTTCTATTATTTGGTATACTGAATAGGGGTGAAATACCGTACGGCCCGGGCACTTCAAAATCAACCGTGCATGCTATACGTACTACCACTTTACTATTAAT
>JBCAUA010000008.1:833709-844566 GCA_038406235.1 Peronia verruculata | reverse complement strand
TCTATCTATCTATCTATCTATCTATCTATCTATCTATCTATCTATCTATCTATCTATCTATCTATGCCTGTCTGTTTGTCTGCCTGTCTGTCTATTTAACTATCTGTCTGTCCGTTTTTGTATCTGTGTCTTGTTTCTGTCAATTTGTCTCCCTGTCTGTGTGTCTGCCTGTCTGTCTGCCTGCCTATCTGTCTGTCTGTCCAGTTCGCCCAGTCACTCTTCGCATTTTCTTCAACACCATGAGCCTGAATTCATAAACCTCATTGGGAGAGCCAAATGGTGACAGACAAAAAGAGCATAGCTCGGGTGGTGATAATAATAGAGAGAGATAATATGGGTAGTGGTACGGAGGGGGGACGCTGTGGCTCTGTGGTCTGGCGTCTGCTTGAGGGCGAAACAACTCACCTGGGTGGGGTTGCGGTTTCTGGCTGGGCTTGACTCGCGGATCCTCCCACTGGGGAATGGAAGGACACGACGATCGAAAAACCTGCATTTTTTTCGTTGACTCAACGGTCTCTTGGCTTCATCTGGGTGGGTAAGCCCGCCTAGTCTTCTCGGATAATGGCGAATATATTTCGAAGGTCCCGTGTGTAGATTATGCGCGTTAAAGAATCCTTGGCAGCTCAAAATCGATAAAAGAGTAGGCTGAGTGCCGCTGTCCGGGCAAAACTGCCAAATTCGACATTTCTACCCACAAAAATTCTCAACAAAATCAGACAGTCAGTTAAACCCGAGATATTCCTAATATCCCAGGATTGAAAGGCTTAATAATAATAATAATAATAATAAAGATAGTGTTACAGAAAAAATCAAAGACACCAAGCCTAAGACAGGAATTGAACATGTCTTTATGAAAAGGGAAAGAACAGAACTGATAACTGGAATATAATCCAACCACTCCACTCCGTGCTGCCTTCTCTCTTGATATTTTTCATCTCTCGCTCTGTCAATTTCTTTATTTCTTTACCTCTTGGTGTTGAAATCCAGTTATACCCCCAGATTGTCAGTGCAGACTTTTCCTCCCACCGTCCAGCCCTTTTCCCACCTTTTTTTTTTTTTTTTCATGTACCGGTAGCCTTTTAGTCCTAAAGAAAGTAGGATTATTTCGGCTTTAAGTGTCTGCTCAGAGAGAGAGAGAGAGAGAAATGTGGAGTTTGAATTTTTTTGCCTGGACAGCGTCTTCGCCTTGTCTTCGATTTTTAACTACAAGGATTTCTTTAACGCACGTAATGTACAAAGATGTAATCAGGTTCTAAATTTTTCCTATCACTGGCAGGATTCAAATCTGCGGCGTAAGCTCTTCGCTGAGGAGTGGACACCTAAACCCTGGGCCATGGCGCTCCTTTTGCTCAGTCTTCCCGCTTTTCGCCGCTTCTTTACCTCTGCCACCGCTCCGATGAAAGGATTTGAATAGATGCAGATAATTTTTTTTTGTTTTTTGTTAGATGAAGAGGTGGGGAGACGAGGAATACAGAAAAGATGGAGTAGGAGCACAAGATACGGGGAGGGGGGAGTCAAATATGATTGGAGTCATAGGCTGCACGTGATAGACAGAAGAGGGGAGGGGGATGGGATGAAGGAGAGAACGGGAAAGAAGGAAAATGAAAGAAAGAAAGTAATTGCTGAAAATGGTTGGGGAAAAAAAAGGACGAAGAAAAGGAGGGTGGGAGGGGGGGGAGATAAAGGGAGAATAGAAAATTTGTGACATGCCACAAACTGACTCATACCAGCAATGATTACCCCCCCCCCCTCCTTTTTCCTCTCTCTTCTTTTCCCCCCGCTTTTTGCAGCTGGCACAAACACTTGCCCCCCCTCCCTCTCCCTCGCCCGCCCCTTTCCATCCCTCTTGCTTATCACTTTAACACACACATACAGACGCGCTTACCGCTAGGCTAGCCTTTTTTTTTTTTTCTGAGTGTGTGTGTGTGTAAAGGAGTGTGTGTTTTTCTTTACCTATATGTTCTTTAATCAACGTTCACAGCCTTTGCCTAGTAGCACACTGTCCGCCATCAAGCGTTTACATACAAGCACATACACGCAAGGGCTTTCAAGGCAACGGCATGTTGTTTGTAGGCAATGCCTGTGCTGGCATAGCAAAGCGAGCGGGTGTGTTCACGCGGAGAAGGTTTTGTGCTACACACTGCGATCCCGCCCACACTTACATACACAGTCGCACACAGCCGCGCGCCCACACGCACGCACAACATACAAGCTTTGCGCGAAATGGAACAGGCAGGCATGAACAGCCCAGCGGACCCAGACTATACAAACACAGTGACGAACACACTGGATGAACACACGGGCGGATTTCTGGGACTCGCTGGTAGATTTCCGGCCAGCCCTCTCGCCACAGCGCTCGGCTAATCGCAGCACACCGCCATGACGACAGCACAATCAGATGTAATCATATCATCCAACCAGAAACCTCCCGGGCCGAGCAGGCTCCGCCCACTGGGCTGGAAGGTCACAGCGCCATCTTGAGTCGACCCTGTGATCTCACATGCAAATGAGGCAGTTTTCCTACGTCATGTCTATGTCACGATGACCTAGACAGGGCATGACTAGCCGAGCTCGCTCGCTCGCCGTGTTTTTCGCCATGTTGGGCGCGGTGAAATTGCTGCCTACAAATGAAACGATGCAGTTGTTGCTGCTTTCGCGAACGCTCTATACTTTGTAGAAAACACCCTCCAAACTTTGAGCTCAATTTCCAACAAGAATGGTTGATCGATGCGGTGTTTGTAAAGTTAGTTCCCCTGCAAAACAACAACTTATAAAAGAAAAATAAAAGAAAATAAAAACACGAGCGTGACGCAACGCTACCAATCAATATGCAGAGAACGAATGCCTCATTTTGCAACTTTGCACATTTGAGTGAGGATAGCTTAACTGCTGGGCCTACTATGTGAGTATGAACATTCATGCAACGATAAGCATAATGACGATGGTGCGAATTATGATAATAGTGCTGCGGATGGGTAAATCGTGGGCTCGCACGGAAGACACCGTGAGAGAGGTACGGGTAGATCGATAGGAATAAATCTAAGATTTCAACGACGACTTGAAGATAAGCCAATGATGAATCTAAATCTACCTTTCCGCAAAATAATACGCACCCGTGGACAAAATTTGGGGAATCAATCAGCTCGCCATTGCTTACTAAGGCCATGCCTACGTCGAAATATAGGTCCGCCTAATTTACGGAGGCTACGTCTCGATCAATCGGCTAAGTGTACGCTCAAATCTGCACTATATTTTGCCTCCCGACGTCGTGGTCTGGGTGAAATATTTGTAATTTTAGCCATAATTAAATATTAATAGTTGTTGTTATTGTTGCTGTTGTGAATATCTCTCTGCCTTGGAGGGTCCTAGATAGGTTCAGATGTTATAATTCAGTTAAGATTTCAGCAAGCTCAAGACGAGTCCTGAATAGACCTATAACTTTTTAAATATAGGCCTGTCATCTTATTATCTGGGCTCTTGGTTGATATCATTATGCTGCAGTTGTAAAATTGTTTATTTGTACAATTTCTTGCGTCAGCTCAAAAGCATGGGCTGCTGAAGATCCATCTTGTTTACGCACCGATCGAATACCTTGAGCTGGTCGGCTGGTTCAGTTCTTGCCCTCGTCTAGGTCTAGACTCGTGGGTTTGCGAGCGGCTAGACTAGCGATAAGAAACTCTCAAATCATTTGAGGCATTATTGAATTAAGGTCGCTTTTGCTTAACATCTACTTGCAAATAATTATTTGAAATTAGCGAAACCAAAATGATAACAATTAAATATAAAATAATAATAATAATAAAATAACTACAAAATTAAAAAAAAAAGGAGAGAGAGAAAAAAAAATCATATGTGATTAATGTCTGTAGATCTACATGTAAAATACATAAAGTCTTACCTGAGAAAAATAATACATGACTCAGAAATAGACTAAATCAACTGTATAATTACATCATTTTGTAATGTATTAAGTGGTGAATAAAATTTGTTGCATAGATATTTTAATGAAGAAAAGGAGACTATTTATTGCAGTAGGAGTGAATAAAAAAGGTTTTAACGAAAGCTATGTTCAAATGTTAAGTCAACAAAAAATGCAACAAAATATGAGCACAAGTTTAACAAAGTTGTTAACTTATAAAGATAATGATATCTGAATGGAAAAACACATAAATTTCCTCTGTCAACAAATTATCAACTTAACATAAGTGTTTTGTTTTTGCCAAAGATTAATACAATTGTAACATACACTCATATAAAACTGACAGGGATCAATGGCATGATTAAAATTGCCCTACTTGGTATTGCCAGCTAATATTTCTGTAAGCTGAGCTGTAGTTAAAGTTACTACACTGGCTGAGTTACTGTAATACAAAATCTGCACTGAAGTCATTGTTTCGAGTGAAAAGACTTTATAGAACTACATTTAGAACATACAGCATTGTAGTAACCACTCAGATAAACAGATTACATTGTTTCATGGTTAATAATGCCAGTCTTTATTTTTATAAACTGACAAAACAGTTCAAATTACATATAAATGTAAGTTACAATAATAACTTGTACAGTTTGTAATGATTTCAATTGAAGAAGACTTTTAAAACCACACTCATTTCCATAGTCTACAACTTAGTTAGACAGATAAAGTTTCCCATACTTTCAGCCAGCATTAATTTTATTCTCTGTAAAATGTGCAGTAGTTAAAGTTAATGCACCAACTGAGTTTGTGTTAAAAGCAATAACCTGCACCATAGTCTCAACTGAAAAGAGTTTGATAACCATACTTAGTGCTGGTGATGCTAAGTTTGTAAATGCATTTATTATGTAATTCTCGGGGTTTGGAGCCAACGACCGATAATTACATGCAGCAATTTTCCACGTCAGATACTGTTTGTCACGGCTCGTGCTCTCCCTCTTCATTTTCCTATCATTTTCATTTATTTATTTTATTTTATTTTTTGTTCTTACCATCCCAGTCCTGCCTACGTCACCATCACAACCACAAGCACCACTCCTGCACCACCACAAAACAGCTTCCCACCGCATTGCAGATTCTCACTCTTCCCCTCCAGTGTCGCCCTGGGTGCTGGGTATGCCAGCACATTGTCGTGCATAGGCTCAATTTTGCGGTCTCACTTTCATAGATACCTTAGGTAATGTATGGCTTGACGAGTGGAAATGCAAACGGTACTAAGTGATCGAAATCAGAATTTTTGGAATTTTTTTTTTTTTTCTAGTAGATCTGGATCTATTTTGCTTTGATAAAACAAAATTTAGATGTAGATCTATGTTTATTATTTTATGTTTGGTTCATTTTGTAGGAATTAGGTAGCACAAGGCTACCTATGTAAATATTTATGAAGAGTACACAATGTTTAACAAGAGGAAAAAAAAAATGACTGAAAGCAAGAAAGAAAGTATTGATGTATCGACTTATTACCATATGCATTCACTCCTTATTTGTCTCCGTCTCCTCCCCTAACTGTCTTATCTGTCTGTCCTCTGTGCAGTTCTTGAAGGTAAATAACTACAAATTACAGCAATACTTTTTGGAACAGAAACGATCGTAAAAACCAACCATTTTGCTCTTGTCTTATTTAGTACCATGTACAGTTATATGTATACAGACCATTGAAAACTTGTCTTAAGTGTTAGTGCCATTATTTTGAGAAAATTACAGTTCAGCCTCAGGAAGTTTGACAGCGACATTCCCTTTACTACCAAAATTCACCAAAAAAAAAAAAAAAAATGAACTAACATAATGTCAGTGATCAGGATCAAGTTAGTTTTCATAAAGATATGCCTTAACTCCATACAGTTACAATTATCTCAGAGCAATGGCAGTGACAGGTTTTCAGACTCAATTTAACGCAATAGGAAAAAAATAATAATAATTTCACAAACTAAACCCCCTTTACATTGAAGTAAATATTATTGGATTTAGAATCACCATTTTCTTCTTGCTCTAAGAGAATACAATGTAATCTATTTGAATTTTGAGAAATTTATTGTCATAAGCTAAGTCCAGCATAATAATATCATTAAGTGCACATTGCTTATAACTTCCATGACATTACATAGCAAAATTCCTCATTGTTGAATACATTGACAAGGAAGGCGTGGATCGGGCTTCCAGAATAATCGGTGGATCTGAGCTCAAATCCACTTTCATGCGACTTCTAATAAGTGTCTTAAAAAACCCAGGTGTGGTCCTGTCTGTATAAACTCCGGGCGTGCGAGTTTTTCATGTTAACACGTGGACTTTTGAATGACTTTCAAGGACCTGGGTCAGAGTATGTTATCACGTCTATATCCTTGTGGATTATTTTGGGGTAGTTCCATGTAATCAGGCCTGCTTTTCAGTCATTCTCGGCCTGAAATTCAGGTACTGAAGAAAATTTTGAAAATGCCGTTACTGTGAATAATTCATTGAATTTTCAAATTACATATCACATCTGATTTAATTTATCTTTGAGTTGGTGTGCTGTTATGATGGCCCCATAGATCCTTCTCTTTTTATTTCTTCTTCTTTCTTTCTTTCTTTTTTTTTTTTTTTAAATTTTGTTTTTAAAAAAAAATCTGTATACATGTGTAATAAAGAAATAAATATTGGTATCTTTGTTCATGACTTATCCAGTCTTATTTCATGATTACTATTTATTTCCATACAAAGACATATTACAACTAACTTATGCTTGTAATAATTATTATCATTTTCAAAGCTTTGTTACACACTTTTATGCTCGGCATCATCTTGTTCAGTGGTTTTAAGTTTGTTTAATGTGAGATATTCTGTGAGATGTAGATTGTGTTTAAATGCCAACAGAACTGACTTTTATATTAAATGGTGAAATTAAATGGCATATCCTTACTTTAGCATAACAATGAAATAATGTACTGATATTTCAAGGGCATCTCATTCACATTGCTGTAAACTAGCGTATTTTGAGGTAGACTGGTACAATAAACAAACAAGAGACTTATTTTGTCTTTTCGCAGCGAATAGAATAATATACTCAAGGCCTGTATTTTCTTTCTTTGTTACTATTATTTCATTCTATTTATTTATGTATTTATTTATTTATTTTTATTTATTCATTTATTTATTATTTATTTATTTATTTGTTTATTTATTTATTTATTTTTCATTTATTCATTTATTTATTTATCTATTTATTTGACCATGCTATATCTGGAGAAGGCCCTAACTCTGTGCCACCCATCTTTGGAAAGCTGAGGATTGAAGTTTTGTGTCCCTAAACATTCCATTATTTCGTTCCCCCTCCCCCTCCCCCTCCTCCCCCTATTTTTTAAATACAAATTTGAAATGACTCGCCGGATTAATTTGATATACTGATCCACTGTGAATGAAGCATGGACTACAGAAATAGTGTGTAATATTTTACTCCATTGAGCCAAGTGGTAGATATAAATTCAATGTAGACGATTTTGTCTGTCTAGACTTAGTCTTCTTTGTAATAAAGATTATTAAATTTGTTATCCCGGCTGAATCTCAGACAAAGCTATGTATTTTGTTTGTCTCTTCAAACTTATCATCTGACTCAACAACACTCTTTGTTCATGTAGACTTGTTTGCTAACGAAACTATGTCTGTGTCTATATAGGCAAGGTTTCCAAGCCAAACTAATAGTCTTTTATTTATTTATTTATTTATTTATTCATTTATTTATTTATTTTTAAGCTGTTTCTCCTTTCAGACTTGGTATTTGACATTTCTATTTAATTTAAATTTAGTTAGTCAACAAAATGAGTCTAGTATGCTAGTGAGCTTAGTTTTTTTTTTTTTGTTGTTGTTACTATTATCATTATTTTATTTTGTTTATTTGTTGGTGATCTCTCTGGCGTCAGGCAGACTAGATTTTTTTGTCTGACAAAGCAATCTATTTTATTGCCACATCATCAATCTGTCATTTGGTATGTGTCATTGGCTTGGCCATTCACCCTTGACATCTGAACGAATTTTTATGCTCGCACTACCTACCTCTTGAACCCAACGGTTTCATCGTGGCCCCCTGATCAAAGTTACAAACCGTTCTGATATTGTAGTGGGGGAGCTTAGACTTGTAGATCCAGAGACGAATTAAATTTAGATATCTTTATATAGCTCATGACAGTCCTGTAGTCTTTGTCTCTTTTAATTCTTCATGCAGTCATGTTGCCCTACATCCATAAGAACAAGGTTTATGTGAAGCCTATTTTTTAACTTTGTATTATACATGTATTTTATTTATTTATTTATTTATTTATTTTGTAGACCTTGTTTGTTTTTCCTTTCCTTTTCCTTTTCTTTCATTATAATATGTGAAAATGCTCATCAATATCATGCCCGTCAAAATCATTGGAAGTTATTTAGGCTGAAATCTGGAATTTTAGAAACTTCTGATGGTATAATTTTTGTATTTTTTTTTCCTGCCGGACACCTCATTCATGTTTAAGACTGCAGTTGGATAAAATTAATTATTGTATGTTAAAACAATAATTCTCACCCGTATATGATGAGCATAATTGCATTAATTTGACTAAACAAAAGTTGAGTTTCAGTTTCTAGAAACGAAAAGCCAACTCTGTAACAACCTGTAGAAAAAAAAAAAACGTTTATACATGTATATGAATTTCTATGTTGGTTTACTGAAGAAAAAAAAAAGAATAAATAAGATAAAGTTTTACTATTATTATTATGAATATGATTATTGTTAGGATGATGATGATGATTATTGTAATTTATTATTACTATTATTATTTGAGGTAGATCAGAATAACAATCTACAACACAAAGTAATAAAGCAAATTGCAATTCAAACGGATTCTTCAGTTCACTACATTAAAATAATAATAGAAATTATGAAACAGTCTGAAAATGTAAACAGAAAGAATCTTGAATGAGACAATAAAAGCTAAAAATGATCTGTGAAGTGAACTGTTAGAGCCTTATTTGTAATTTGATACCACATAAATTGCAAAAGGAAATCAAAATAGATATACTAACAAAACGAAAAATTATGAAATTGGCAATTTCCATTGACATTAGGATCTTTGGAGAAAATGGTAGACTTCAAAGTTCACTCTAGAGCTATGAATTCAATGTAAGTGAAAAATAAATAAATAAATTAATTAATAAATAAATAAAAGGTGTATCGTACTAACCAAATTAAAAAGGTAAAGTGCAATTTAATTGGAGCCCCAATTTAATATACATATCAGTCAATTAAATCCTATCGACGATATAATATTGTTGTCAATTATGAGACTTCAGCTTCTTCTAACATTTGCAAGGAAAATCAGTCAATAATTAAAAATAATGATGGCACTGATAATTTTTTTTTTTTAAATTTCAATTTAGAAAATTCAAAAACAAACAAACAAACTGGAATTCAACTTTTCCTGCTTATATATAATTCTATATAAACAATTATAGTTTTATAACAATTCTGGAGGAGAGGGAATATTAATTTGTACACAGGTTTTTCTCTGTTTCGTTGTTCTCGGAAACTTGATTTATTGTGAGAAATAATCAAATTCTAATAATTGTCCTGAATAAATTTGAACTTAAGAGATGCATAGAAGACAGTCGGCTCACAGACCCATTTTTTTTTTTTTTTACTTCTATTCGAAAGACTTTTCAAAAAACATATGAACTAATAACAAGATTTATGATACAATGTATGATACTGTCACTTAGGTCTAACCTGTCAGTCCTTTGCATATAACATTAGGAAATTGTAGGGAAACATTAACACTGTTGTAATTTCAGCTGACACTTTTAGGGTTAAATAAATGTGGACATCTTGTTTAACTATTTTTAATTGCTGTAGTTGTCCATAGCATTATTTAATACAGAATTCTAGGTCTTTGTAAAGCTGTAACATTAGTTACGGATATAAAACATTCTTAGTTAGCAATTTCCCATTATCTTTTAGGACACATAATTTCCACATACAAGCTCGGCAGCAGAGTGCCATTTTTTGTTCTCGTTATTATTGTTGATATTGCTGTTCGTTGTTGTTGTTATTTATAGACATTTGAATTTATTTGTCATTATTAAGTTATTACTGTTTCACTCGTAATGTTTGTTGGTGGATATAATGTAAGCATGAGTGAGAATGAGATAAAAACTGACGCCTTCATTAATTCTAGAAGTGTCCAAGCTCAAGTAGGTGCTCTTATTATTATTATTATTATTATTATATTTTGCAAGATAAGTAAGATTATCATATTATCATCATCAAAATTAATGTTTTGTCTGGAGCAGAGATTGGCTGTTATTATCGTTCTCCACCCCTCTCTATCCTTGAGGCTCACATGATATCTGTCCTCAAAAGGAAAAATCCATTCGCAGCTGATAAGATTCAGTGTGATATTAGTAAGATACCTTCATATTCACATTCACCTGCTTATAAAACTATCACAGAGAAAATGGAAACAAAGAAGATTTGAGAAAATTATTTATTTTCCTCGGCTTTATAACTTGATGATGGCAGAAATGAATGTCTGTGACACTCACGATAAATTGTTACATGCGACAAGCACTCATAAATTATATAAACAAATACTAGAAGTATACAAGAGCTATGCACAAATTACACTTAAAATATTGAAATTTACAAGAAATATACTTAAAATACTGGAAGCATTGGCATATATGTATATAAAAAAAAAATATATATATAGAGAGAGAGAGAGAGAGACAGAGAGATAAATAGATAGATATATACACAGACAGACAGACAGAAGCACAGAAAGATAGACAGACAGACAAATAGATTAGATAGATAGATAGATAGATAGATAGATAGATAGATAGACAGACAGACAGACAGACAGACAGACAAACAGACAGAC
>JBCAUA010000008.1:821550-833609 GCA_038406235.1 Peronia verruculata | reverse complement strand
ATGGATGGATGGATGGATGGATGGATGGATGGATAGATAGATAGATAGATAGATAGATAGATAGATAGATAGAGAGAGAGAGAGAGAGAGAGAGAGAGAGAGATCACAGGACTGAATAACGGCTTTCGACTATAGAGTTTCCTGGAGAAATGCGTTTTGTGAAAGTACATTGGATTTTTGTGTGTCGCCGACCTATAATTGTCAGTGTTGACACTTTACCGGCGCTTCATTGTCAATACTGAGGGCCTGGAGTCACTCTTTAGCTTTGCTATTCTCCACCTCCCTGCTCTATCCATCTCTTCATCTTCCTCACCCCGGGGATTTCCCCCCCCCCCCCCACCCCCACACCTCCATTCCAGTCATTTTAAAGCAACAACAATAACAAACTACCAGAAGTAAAACTGAAAAGCAATAACAGAAATTGACGATGTGTTAGAGTATTATTATGATGTTTTTTTTCTGTTAAAAACTGATTCAATCCATAGTCAAACAGAAAGCCTAGCGAAACCATAGCTTAGAAATTTATTTCACTTTCGATCGTCCATGTCTATTTAAACCACAGGTAGACCTTCAATTTATAAGGCTGTCATTGACAGTTATTTATTACTGATTGGGGCTGGCTTATACAAATCTGAAACAGTAGTATTGTACAACCATGGAAGCATACGCTAAATTTGCTCTGTGGTTTATGCTCTTTAGATAATAATTATGTGGAGGAGAATTGTAAACATGCTGCCATTATGATCCAATTCAAGTTTTAGGAAAACTGGAGTTTTTGATTATATTACCTGTGCTTTGAGTATCTAATAATACTAGACTTTTTAGGTATTTTCTGTGATTTATTCTAGTTTTGTTTAGAAACAATAATGGAATAAGCAGAACAAAGCGAGACTTACTTACATAGAGAAGTGCATAGCATAGTAAGAGCAAACTCCACTCATCGTCATTTGCATGTCCAGACCTCATACAGTAGGAGTCCCTGTTACTACATTGTAACTAGGAGCTCCAAAGCATAATGAACCAGTCTTTCACCAGGTCCGTCCCTCGACGTAAGCTTATCTAGGCTTAATAAGATTTTCACACTGTGAGTTCATGCTCTCTATCAACCCTATCTTCCACTAACACAGAGGCAAAAGGCATAGTATGTTATTTCGATACCAGAATCTTGTGACGAAAATCGGATGTTTGCTGTTGTTGTTTTTTGTTGTTTGCTTTATTGTTGTTTTGTTGTTGTTGTTGTTGTTGCTTCTATGTTTTGTTGTTGTTTGTATAGTTGTTGTTGCTGTCGTTCTTGAGAATACAGTTTTCTGCATAGATAGCTAGGCATTTTAAAGAGATGGTTTAAATTGACCTTGCTGCAGCCAGGTTACAGTGATAATTGTGTGTGTAGATTCTTATCCCCGCAGTGTTTGTCTTAGCTTTTAGAATACATTGACGATTCCATGGCAACATCACTGATACTTCGTGTTGATTTTTGGTGACTTGTTATGAAATCAGCCACGGAGACTCCACAATGATCGCTATTTATATTAAAATGTCTGCGATTTCTTTGCCTTTTTGGGACATATCTTAACATGTATTATTTAATTATAAAATATTGGATTGTTGAATGTTACGCTCATATTACATGTGTGGAAAAAAAAAAAAAAAGGTTAACTTCATGTATTGCCTGCGCGTAAACTGAAATTGGATCTATTTCAATTATAAATTTACGTGTGGAATTGTTTGCTTACTGAAGTTTATTTATGCGTCTGAATTATGTTAGGCATGGGGAAAATGTCAGTGACTCCCAACGTGGCGTCGTTTAATATATTAGTATAGGAGGGCTAGGAAGACTCGCCACAGGAACAACAACAATAACAACAAAAACAATAACAATAACAGTCTGTAATAATAATATAATATTAGTAATAACAATAATACACAACTATTAACAGAATTATTAACAATTTAGATGTACATGCTGTAACTATGCAGATGTCATGTCCACTGTTTATCTCTTTACCTATCTTCAAACGAAGATACATCTAATCAATTATTAGAACGCACAATGCACCGTTTTTGTTTGTTTGTTTGTTTGCTTCGTCTTCTTTTCTTGTCTTTGTTTTTGTTGTTATTGTTGTTGTTTGAACATTGCTGTTTGTCGTCGTAATTTTCGTTTTTATTGTTGTTGTTATTGTTGTTGTCATCAGGAATGTAAGGGCTCTGTTTGTTGTCGTCTCGTTGCTGTTGTCATTTTTGTTAGTAGTATTCTTACTGTTGTTGTCGTTGTTATCAGTAATGTTAGAACACTGTTTGTTGTAGTCTTGTTTGCTGTTGTCATTGTTGTTATTGGTATTGTTACTGTTGATGTTGTTGTTGTTGTTGTTATCAGTAATGTTAGAACGCTGTTGTCGTCTTGTTGCTGTTGTCATTGTTGTTATTGGTATTGCTACTGTTGTTGTTGTTGTTGTTGTTGTTGTTGTTGTTGTTGTTGTTGTTGTTGTTGTTGTTGTTAGTAATGTTAGAACTTTTTGTTGTCGTCTTGTGTTGTTGTTGTCACTGTTGTTATTGATAGTGTTACCGTTGTTGTTCTGTGCGGAGAATAAACCCTGCCATACTTTTGGCAAATGCATTTACTCTTAAAGTTACTGTTATTAAGTTTAAGGATATACATATTTTCTTTCTTCCTTATGTAATTACACCAGAGTGGTCAATAACGAAAACAAGAGATATTAAGTAATAATTTCTCCTCTTTTTGTTCCCTCCCCTCCCCCTCTTTTTCCCCTGCTCTGTCTCTCCCACTCTTGTTTCTGTCCCTCCTTGTTATTTCTCCTACTCTTGGTACTCATCCTTTCACCCCTTTACCATGTGTGTGTGCCTGTATATGTGTCTGTTTTACCATCATATTTTTGTTTACTTACTGCATTTCAATTCATTTTTTAAAAAAATATAATTTTTCTTTAGTCATGTGGTCATGATGTGGATTTTTGCAACCATTTTTAATCTAAATTCGTCCTAGCCCTGTTTCTGCCTGTTTCTCTCTCTGTTCTTCCCTCCCTCTGAGAAGTAAAAAGAAATCATTTTACACATTTCATTGTTTACATGGCTACCACCTACATCCACCTTACCACAATTTCTCTTCCCTTGTCTTTCCATTCCTCTCTCTCTCCTTTTTGTCTCTTTGCATGCTATATCTTTTCTCTCCTTTACCTCTTCTCTCTCTCTCTCTCTTTCTCTCTCTCTCCCTCTCTCTCTCCCTGACTTCAGTCATTCCCACGACAAGTGAATGCAAACAGTAGTGAGTGACCAGGTCCAAGTTTTCAGAAAACTTGAAGTAATCGACTAAGGCCGATGTGTTTAGTTACCGATGAAACAAGACTTTAGTTTGATTTGTGAATAATAACATTCATTTTATTTCTTTTTGTTTTTAAGGATAATGGAGGAATAAGCAACGTGATACTAAAGAGTCTGGCCTTTCTAAAAGAGCAGAAAGTATATTTAAAAATGAACGAAAGAAGAGAGAGAGAGAGAGAAAAAGAAAGAAAGAAGAAAGAAAATATCGACTTAGCACCATATGGATTTCCAGTCCTCATTTTATCCATGTTGACATAACTACCATCTCCACCCAGGCTACCACAAGCTCTCTCTCTCTCTCTGTTTCTCTCTCTCTCTCTCTCTCTCTCTCTCTCCTCACAGTGACTGACCTCATCATCCTTGTGCTGGAGTTTAAAATCTTCTCTCTGTTGACATTTCATCAGTCCCCCCCCCCCCCGCCCCTTTATTTCTTTCTTTTATCTTTCTTTCTTTTTTTTCCTTTCGTTTCTTCCTTTTTTCTTTCTTTCTCTCTTCCGTTCTTAGTTTCTTTCCTTCTGTCTTTTTTTTTTTTTAAGAGGACAGCCGCCCGCTTTTTTAGGATTTTTTTTTTTTTTTCATTTTGTTCATTATGGACGTAAATACGTAGAGTCTTGCCGAACTAAGTTTATGTTCAGCTTTGATGTACAGGCTCTGTACTATAAGGCGTCGATGTTCCCATTGTTATTCCATGAGTTTTCCCTGATACCTCTAGGGTTAAACCACGTCTTTTCTTTCTGGCCATTCTCTCGTCTTATAGAGGACTGCCCTATTGTGTTTTGAAGACCTGCTTGTCACCCTGTGTCGCAGTCGGTGTCGTTATGAATCACACACACACACACTCACAGGACTAGCCATGTTTGTGTCATAGACTTTGCCTAATAAACACGCCAATACACTGTAAAAAAAAAAAAAAAAGTAAATTTAGAGCTATTTGCAGTGAATTTACAATCAATTTACCGTTTATTTCCTGCAAGATTTATTTGCTGTAATTTTACAGCATACTTTTGACATTTTATGGTGCCATTTTTCTTTTTCTTTTCTTTTTTTTTTTTTTTAACTTAACATCATAGTCTGAAAACCATTGTACAGCAAGACAAATTATTTGCTTTAATTTTATGGTATAACTTTAGCATTTTCTGATGCCAAACTTTGCGATATTTTTACATTTTAGTGTACCAGAGACGCGTTGAAACCACTTTAGCAAACTCTTGTCTCCGGTTTCTCAGTACGCTTGATCTTAACTACCCATTTTATTTTTAAAATTTCTTTTTTGATAACTTAGAGAGAAGAATGCCTGACCAAAACTATGCCTTTTTTTTTTTCTTGATGAGGTAGGCGATGACGCTGCAGTTCACAGTTTTCACAAAGCGGATGTGTGTGAAAGAAAAATAGTTTTCTGGGAGTCATGGGTCACCTGCATGCATATATTATAATATCGAGGAATGGTGGGTGGCCTCGTGTTTCACTCCTATTGGACATCTTGGTCGACTGAAATAATATTCCGTGACTAATATTTCTTGTTTGGACCCCTTAGAAAAGAATAATAACCAACAACAGATAATGGTTGGTACCATTTGGCATAATAGTTTTTGCCCTCTCTGTGAGGCCCTCTTCATACCAAATGTCTTCATTATTATATCAATGGATACTTAGGTATAGCTTCATCCCTCTATTTTGCCCTCTGAGTGCTAATATAAAGTACCGGATTGTGTGGAAGCTTTGGATAAAATTAGTTCTGGCCCGAAAATTTATGTTTTATGGATATAGAAGTTCTGTTTCACTATATCTATAGTTTAACATATCGCCACGTTTACAGGAGTTGTAGGTCCATGTTCATATCAAATTGAAGATCAGTACATTCGTAGGGACACCAGTACTGTGGCAGCGTGCCCGAATGCAGAACTACTACAAAGTGAAGATTTCATAGATGATGTTCAAGAACAGACTCATGCAAAACAAGATGAGCAGTGTTAACTTGGACTTATGATGAAGATATCCTCACACTTTCTTGCATCAGACATATAACACTTGTAAATTAAGATCATATCTTAATCTGAAAAGAGACATGCAAAATATCTTGTCTTGTTGCTAACAAAATCAGTCGTTTGAACTTCAGTACTATTCTGATCAGTAGAGAATTCTTACATTTTAATGTTTCAATCGCACCCTCAGTTGATTCTTTGAATGCTTCACCGTTTGATAAAATTATTGTTTTTATCAGTATTCATCAATGCCACCTGAAAGACAGAGAGAGAAGCTATTGGCAATGAGAGTCGTCGTAGCTGGAATAAATAAAGTTATAGCAGAAACAAACATCACTGAATGTAGAAAGAATTCTAAGAACGTGATACTTTACGCATGCCAACTAGAAGCGCCTCACCATTACTTTTTAAAGTGAATTTTATTATGAGTAATTTCCACCAAAAAGATCTGAAAGTAAAGCAACTGAAACAACAAATGAACAAACAAACAAAACAAAAGCTGTTACAAGAAACGATGTGGCTTCAACGAAATGCATTCTGGCACCAACATTCTGCTCAGTTAGCCAGGTTTGAGACTTGAACAGCCTTCATCCCCACAACGTGGTAAATTAATTGTAATATCGTTGCCAACAGATTACATCAACCCTGTGGACCACATGTGTGCCTGGATCCGGTGCATGGTAACTGTCATGACATCACCACACCCATCTCATCCCAGGTCTCCGGACCCCCCCCCCCCCCCCCCCCCCGTCTTATGCCCTGCTGTGTCAAACACACAGACAAGTTTGATAAACGCTGTAAGTGGCAATTTTACAATGTATATGACCAGACTTAATGCATAATGGTTCTGTTTCGTTATATATATATATAAAAAAAGCAGTTGTTGTTGTTGCTGCTGCTGCTGTTGTTGTTGTTGTTGTTGTTGTTGTTTTCCTCAACTACAAATGTTGTGTTTACTACCCTACAGCCCAGACAGTATTATTATGATACGAAGTTGCGGGTAGCCAATCCGACATGTGTCAGTCATAACTGTTGCTTGAGTACCAGGGTTTGTCTAAAGACATTAATTGTTCATTCTCCTGGAAATGACAGGTTAGGCATAAGAGATGAGTAAGCCCATGAATATTCTCCTACTGTACTGGAAGTTACTAGGAGGAGAACTCTAATGCAAAGTATGCTGAACGCGTCTAACAAAACACGACCGTTCTTAATTCTGTACCTCGCCACTGGCACGTATACTGCCAATCACAAAGTTAAGGAGTAGTGAGAGTTATTTAAGTCGGATCTCTTTTCTGTTCATCTTTTCCCTCTTTTGTTTGTTTTTGTTTGTTTGTTTGTTGTTTTGTTTTTTGTTTGTTTGTGTTTTCGTTTGTTTGTTTTTTTCAATTTATTCAGTATCGAGGCCATTCTCTCTGCGTGCATTTTTAAATCAGTACTAAGTCGTGGAAGTTTCCCAGATGCGAGAATAATAATATATATTCTGCATTGTTTGTTTGTTTGTTTGAAGTGGCCAGTAACAGGCTAGTCCAGGACCGAAGGCCCAGTTTGACCCAGTAGCCATAATACGGCTATTTGTCGCGAGATGGGACCCCGACATTTTTTAATTCCCCCCGTCAGGCTGAGATGAGAGGGAAATGTGCGTGATTGTGCTGCAGTCTCTGCTGCCACTTGTGTGGGGAGTCGGGCTTTGCGCACGTGTCCCAGGGAAGCCACCTGGAAAAATAGTCACTGCTCTTAGCAGGAGTCAACCTCTTTCTCCGGTCTGGTCCTCCGAGTCGAGGGCGTCACCACAGTAATACCACAACTTGGGGAATTGTCGTTGGCTGGTTGAAATATTCTTGTGTAATAAGAGAATTTGGTTTCGATAAGACTGACTAGCGACATATTTGCCCCTGTACTTGTTATAGAACCAGTTGGGCCATTTAAGACGAAAATCAACAGTTTCACTGTATGTTGCTTGGAAGGGAATTCGTAGTCAAAGTATGCTTATGACAGGAAAATCTGTGGCCAAGAGGGTCTCATGATATATCAGCCACATGCTAATCTTGTATTGGCCATGCTCGCTTTGTGGAAGTTTCAGCCATCCGTATTCACACAAATCAAAGTTACACATTTCATCAGTGCTCTCTCTCTCTCTCTCTCTCTTTCATGTCCGTTCTCCTCTTTCTCTCTCTCTTTTACACTGTCGTCGTCGTTGTGGTTGTTGTTGACAGTAAGAGTCACCTCTCTCTCTCTCTCTCCCTCCCTCTCTCTCTCTCTCTCTTTCTCTCTCTCTGTGCTGGTTCAGGCCAGGAAGTCATGCAAAGCCAAACTGGGATGGAAGAGTACACTTGGAGTGGAAATTAATGTGACACTATATGATTTTTCTTCGTTTTCTTTTTTTTTCTTTCTTTCTTTCTTTCTTTCTTTCTTTCTTTCCTGCTTTCTTTCTTTCTTTTTTTCTTTCTTAAAATGAGTTACCCCTTCCACAATTACAAAGAAACGCTATGCTGGCTGTTCCTCCATTGTCCGGCTCAAAAGGAAGGAAAATGGGAGTAAAAATATATCTCTTGTCTAGTTCCATCGAAATCAAAACCCAAGGGATATAGTCAAAAAGTCTAGTTTTTTTTCTTTTTTTCATATTTTGAATCAAATCAGTTAGTGCCATTTGCATTAATTTTCTTCTCCTCATTTGGGTGGATAGAATTACTACTGGTAGAGGTAATGATAGATCGCTAGGCCATAGTCTAAGTACTTCAAGGAACTCAAGGTTCAGAACTTCGTTTGTTTGTTTGTTTGTTTTAGTGCACACTATGCAATCAAGTAAGCTTATTTACACATTAAAGGAGCTTGGTATTAAGCATATTTGTAACTAAGATGCATGCAAATTATTGTATACGACAACTTAAAATGCAGTGACACAAGTCAACTCACCTGTGACCATATTTCAGCCATAGATTACTTGGTTCTAATGTGAATCGTGTATCATCTGGCTTTCAAAGCTAAATCACTGAACATACATGACAAAGACCTTTCGATGCCATCCCCAACACTAAACAATAAAATTTAACTTAATGTATGATGTGGTAAACGTTGTCAAGGACTGAAGAAGATGTTATTGTGTCTCCCATTCATTTTTATTGCACTCATCTTGAAAGCTAGACTATATAATGTGTCTTAATTTATTGGCAAGTAACAGAGGCAATTGGGGGGGGGGGGGGGGGGAAGAAACAATTCCCGTTGGTCCTTTTGGCCACAATCTATTTGTTTCAAATTGCTACGACAAGAAAATGGCTGGATTCCATATTCATCGCCCTGCTGCAGATTGGTGAAACTGGTGAAAATAGATAATACAGATCTAATTAATATCATTTTTCATTCTCACGAAAAACATAGCAAAAAAAAAAAAAAAAACATAGCACAGCCATACTGTTTAATTATATTTGGTCGTCTATGGCCATTGTGTTTTGAAATACATATGCAATACATTTTGAAGTTCACATCAGTGGAAATTTTGTAGAAGCAGATATATGTAAGATATTGCAAATGTCGTATTATTTTAGGGGAGCATTCTTTTTCTTCCTCCTTGTCGTCATCATAGTTTTATGATAAAATTCACATTTCATATGGATTCTCATCTTTCATTTTCACCTAATTAAGTTTGATTGTTCATGTTTATTATTATCCGTTAAAAAGAAGAATCTGATCCTTATATTTTTACTTTTCTTTTTGCATTTAGCCTCTCTCAAAGTTGCAGTTGTTATCGTCATATAACTGTTCTACATTTCTTTTTCTTCTTATTGTTAACCATTGTTATTACTATTTCTGTCATTATACTTATTATTGTTATTATTATTCTGTTCATCACTACTTTTAAAAAAAAATTATTGTTATTATTATTATTATAGAAAGTCTTAATATTTTACGCATCATATAGAATGAAAAGATTGCTTCGTTATGTTAGACTTCTATCACCCAGGTCTACTCTTGTCGTTTGTATGACATCGTATTCCAAACACGCTCTTTCTTCTGAGCTGTCTTAGCGCCCTTTGACAAAACGCCTTTTTCTACTGAAAATTTATGTTTAGAAAAAAAAAATAATAAAACAAAAAAATTAAAGTGAAATTTTGGTAATTTTTCTTGTATAACATAGCGACTAAAATTTAGTTTTAAAGAATGAAATCAAACATCCTCTTAATATTGTGAAAAGTCCGCCCCCCCCCCCCTCCCCCCACTATTGTGAAGAACCTACTTTGACAGAAGGCGTTTTCGTTCATCGTTGATAAATGTATTCCCCATTTATTCAAATAAGTATTAACTTTACGTGACGTGAAGAGATCACTAAATGAGTAAATGTATCAATCACTCCTGCAGTCGATTCACACTGATTGTTAACAGAGAGATGGCAACACTAGATGACTCTTGTAGATGACTCTTGTCTCAAACAGGAGGTATGTCAAAGTACTTTGTATTTTGGCTTAGTGGGGAATGCATGAGTCATTTTGATCTTCAGTCAGATTGTTTCCTTGTGCCAAGTACAACAAAAGGTAAAAGGCAAACCTTTGAAAGAAGGACAAAAAATCACTTCTTGTGGTGTTGTTAGATTAGAAACGAGTGGCATAATGTGAGTGACATACAATTATGAAAATTTCACCAAGTTGTGAAAATGCTTCATTTTCTTTCTTTCCCTTTTTTTTTTTTTTTGGGCCCCCCCCCCTTTTTTTTTTTTTGTGTGTTTTTTGTTTTGTTGTTGTCGCGCCATGATAATTTGTCCATAATTTTTTGCTTCATGTGTTTAAATTTAACAGGAGTTTTTTTTTTTTTTTTCTTGATTTTGTTGTACAATGCTTATCTGATACATTTAGTACCTCGCAAGGCGAGGATTACCTATCTGGTTGAGAGAGAGAGAGAGAGAGAGAAAAAAAAAGGCTTATTAAGCTGTCATGGAGAAAAGACGTTTTGTTAAAGCAGGGTGGTAGCATTGTCCTCAAAATCAGGGCAAGACGCCCGGGTTTCCAAGCCATACCATTGCTCTATCGCGGGCCTCCGATTGGTCCAGGCTGCCAAGTAGACCCCGCCGTCTTCAGCAGCACCTTTTCCCTTGGGCCCTTCCTCCAATTACGTTAAAGTCATCCTGAGTACGCGACAACTCCACTTCTACCTAATCAGTCTCCACTCGCACGTTGCCCCTGGCAACCAGAGGAAACATAAAAGAGGAGAGAAAAAAAAAAAAGAAGAAAAAAAAAAAAACGACCAACACCATCCGTTACTGACAATGAGGTGCGTTCAAGATAATGGAAACAATAGGGGGAGCGAAACGTGTCTCTTTAGATTCATTGATTACTCCATCTAAATTCAAATCTAAAAGATTTTACACAAGAGCCACAGGGCTTTTGGCCGAGTCGCGCCTCCAAAGAAAGAGGAGGAGAAGACCCGCTTTTGAAAAAAAAAAAAAAAAATGGGCTGTAATGGTTTGGTTCACTAACGACTCAAGAAGTCCTAGTCAAGGATAGATTCTGTCTGTACCAGCTCCAAGGGTATAATTTCTTTTCTCTCTCTCTCTCTCTCTCTTTTTTTTTTTTTGTTCAGAAAGATTGAAATGTTTTGCTTTGATCCCTAGTCTTTGGCTCTAGGAAAGAAGTATTTAAAACGTGCGACTTTCAAGGTCTCTATTCCTTACCTCTTTGTCCATGAACATTTTGATTTATGTGCCAAAGATAGAACAGAAGCCAAAGTTCTGAGAAGTCTTTTTGCATAAAGATTAGCGAATGCTCAAATACAACAGTTGACACCAGTTAGTAGCACAAGTCGCATCTCACTTAGATCTATATTGTATGAAAGAAACCTAAAGCTATAATGGAGGAAAGAAGAAAGAGAAATGAGAAGGGGGGGGGGAACAAAAAAGAAAAAGACATACAGAAAATAGATGGACAGACAGAGAGACAGAAAAAAGCGATGTTGTTGATTGTGAAAATTTTACCTTGTTGAAGAAGTTTTTATTTTATTTTAATTTTTATTTTTATTAATTTTTGACTTTTGATTATATTTTTATAACCATAACGGTTTCGTATTTTGCCACAAGCTTGAAGACAGATGACTCGACTGTGGACTGAAGCGATGGCATAACATCATGACTAAATTGATGATCAACTTGTAGGGTGAAGAAACTGAAAGAAGGAGAGAGGGAAGGGTGCATTTTGTTATCTTATGTGTAATCTTTACCCCTGCCTCTCGCAATTAATCTTTACCACTGCCTGTCTCAACCTAACTCTCTCATTTCTAAATTTAGTATGGATGGCAGTCCTGTGTATTGAAATGTTTCTAGCAGGATTCAGATTATGGTCTAGACTGAACTTTATATTATATTCTATGATCATTTTTTATTAAGAATCGCCAAGAAAACTTAGTCTGTGCTGCACCGTAGAGTATAGAGTTGTTCCCTAGCTTGTGTTGGGGAAAGATGGCAGATAAGGAGTAAGAGGCACTGGATCTGTGGTTCTTAAAGAGGTCTGCTGGTGACACATGAGTGGTATCGGCGGATAGTCAACTGTTTGTGACATCCACAGACTTCCAGTCTTTTAGTTAGTTTCCCTTTTCTCTCTCTCTCTCTCTCCTCCCTCCCTCTCTCTTTTTCTCTCTCTCTCTCTCTCTTTGATTGCAAACTCTCAGCACTCATAATGATTATTTTGTTAATCTATCTATCTATCTATCTATCTATCTATCTATCTATCTATCTATCTATCTATCTATCTATCTATCTAT
>JBCAUA010000008.1:791985-813029 GCA_038406235.1 Peronia verruculata | reverse complement strand
CATTGTTTTCCTCTAATTTGAACATGCTGAATTCGATGGAAAAGGTTAAAATAACCTAACTTTAATAATAATAATTTAAAAAAAAAAAATAAAAAAATTCAGGAGTTTATTCTTCCACATATATATCAGTCAACATGAAGAAAATAACTTGTACTTCTTCACTTTTGACCACTGGCAACTGATCACATCACGTCCAAATAGTTATATCTTGTCAAGTTTTGGTTTCTTTTCTCAGATCTCACGAGCCACTTTTCTAAGGCTTTGCACAGAAATATCTACATCATCAGTTTGTGTCCCGTGGTTTAGCTCGGTCTACTTCCCCCAAAAAATAAACTCTTGAACTATGTCACAGTTCTGTCATTGACTGTGAATATTATTTTTCATTCTGTAGCTAACAGTTCAGCCTTTATGATTGTATTTCCTTATGTTGCAAATACCTTTTGCTGGTCACCATCCATATCAATTCTAGACAAGGTTATTCGTTAGCTCTAGACATGGCACATTCCTGTTGTTCATCTTACGATACATCATTCAAGTAAACTACTAGTCTGTGGTCATTTCCATGTCAATTGTTTTACCCAAACTTACATTTTACCCAATGTTCATTCAAGGTAGAACAACAGACTCTCCTCACAGTACGTTCCTCCTTCCTAACTCACTCCAGAATTGTATTTTTGAGAAAATCTTTTTAAAAATCAAAGGGAGAATTTTTTATAAAAAAGAACAAAAATAGGCCTACATACTCACAGAAAGATTTTACAAGACATTATGGTATTACGAGATGAAAACAAAATAATGGAAAAAAGAAAACCAGAAATGGGATCAATGTTTCGGTAAAAACAGCATCAGATTTTCATAACAGGAAAAAGAAAATGACAAATGACATTCAAGAAAATCAAAGGCACTTCTTTACATCTATACAAATTCCAGTATTTATTCACATTAATTTGTCAAAATAACATTAACAATAGAACTGTTGAGAATAAGTGTAAATCTAAAGCTATTTCTGTCAGTCTGTCAAACTACTTCTGTCTGTCTATCTATCTGTCAAGCTACTTCTGTCTGTCAAAATCCATGTGTAGGTGGATATATATGAGTGGGTAGGTAGGTAGGTAGATGTGATTTTGGTGTTTTTAATTGTTTTACCTTATATCAATTTCATACTCAACCCCTACATGTAATCTCATTTCACTTTGAGATTTTACTTCCCCTAGCAATAATTTCAATGTTTTTCAGGAATGAGATCACACACAGTCACATGAATTAGAGAAATTATCCTCCCACTCTTCCTATGATCTTGGCTCTAAAAAAACAGCAATCCCTAATTCAGAAAGCCCCTGCAGACACAGGCTAGGTCAACATCCTCACTATGAGAAAGATTTCTTTTATCTCCACCCAGCCCCCTTCCTCTCCACCCCCATTATGTGACAGCTCCAGTCATGCAGATCACTCTGTCAATACCAAGAGACACACCAGCTGCTGTATGCTATAATTTCCATGGCACAATAACTCTAGTGCATTGTCAAGGCAGTTATCAGACACCTAAACCTCTGAATTCAGCCCATTGTTGTTTGCATGAGGGCACACCACAAAGTTAGTCTTGCCCCAGTTGTACAATCAACCCTCACACTCAACACCTGATATAATGTACAATACTCATTCCAACCCACCCATCTCTTCCACCCTGTTCCACCACTCCAGCTTCAGGCAGACACACACAAACCCCTCTCTGTCCTTCCAGTGCCTCGCTTTAAATCAAAGAAAATTCCCTCCCCCCATCCCCTCGCCTCTGTCCCTCTTCCCAGTCACAAAGTCAACCTAATTCTTAAGGATTCAAGTCTCCATTCTGCCTACCAAACCCCCACCCTTACAATTCACCCACACCAAACAGTATTCTCTACAAACAGACTTTTGTCCACTTCAGACATCACAAGAACAGACTGCGTAATCCTAACATTCTCCGCAGTTCTTCCGATACTCACCACATGATCGATCCCACACGACCTCATTTTGGTGAAACCATTTTTAAAAAGGAATAGGAAATGACAACAGACTACCCAGACAGTTTTTTAAGATGCATAAATTACTACTGATGGTCAGTATGAAGTTCACTCCGATCCAAGCAGATTGCATCCCCTTTTGACCTACATATCAAAAGCTAGATCTGTCATTGTCTTATGTAGATGTGACATGTCTAAATGTGACATTTCATATATGTTGCTATTACTATTTACTACCTCTTAAGACACCATTTCTTATCCATTTCATCCTAGATCCTGCCTAAACAGATAGCACACAGATTATGTTGATGATGACACTGCCACCAGTGCTCTCCGTCTCCACAATCAACAATGAAAGAAAGAGACAGCACACATTTTCCCCTTTGACCTAGAATAAAATGAAAGCACTGTTGATGTGGGGCCCCTGGACTTGGAAAAAAAAAAATGAAAAAGCTTAAAGACGATGATAACCCACTGCAAAAAGCTAGAGCGACCCTTACCAGACTAAGAAGCTAGTCAACAGTATGGCACACCATACGGGCGCCTGGCACAAAACAATGGACCAGAAGAATTGCCATATGATTGCATCTCTGATTCCAACATGTGACATGCTGCTACAAGTATCACTGGATCAATAGCATCAAACAAGGGCAATCCTTCAGGCGTTCCCCACTCTAGCTCACATGCACAACATACACATGGATATTCTGTAGTAAACAAACCACCCAGGTTTATGAATGGATCAGCCATCCTCATCCCCAGTTGGTGCCTCCACCGTAACCCCAGAGGGAGCCTCATTGTCTCCAGCAGTCTCTAGTGCCAGCTGAAACGTCTGCTAGCCTGCTTGTGCCTCGACTCCATCTTGCCAGAGTTTCCTCCCCTTTTCCTTGTTTTTCATCGTCCGTATCATCAGATGTTTTCCAATTGGATTCTGAAGAATGAGAACAACAAAAAATTATGTCAGTTTTTCATTCAACCATAAACGGAGGAGCCATAAAATCAGGGACACAATAATTGCTGCCGTGATCCCACCATCTCAGTAATCATCAGTGTGTGCATCTTGTGTCGCAGTATAAAAAGGGAATGCAAAGCTCCGAGTTCAGGTAGGACCATGTGTGTGAGTATTTTTTTTTTGTGTGTGTGAGTGCGTATTCTTGTTTCTCCGACTACAGGCTATTGTCACTGCAGTATTTATCTTCTAGACCCCCATCCTTCTCTGTGTGTATGAATGTGATGAGGGGTGGGGGGAAGGATAAAGAAATTATGAAAGCCGATAGAATTCTATAGAATTGCTCACAGCAGTTCAAGAAAAAATCTGAGCCAGACAACCCCTTCCTCCTGTTCCTCCCCCTTATAGCCTTAGTGTGATCAGTCATGTGAGACTTTTGTGCAATGTCTGCATTGTGTGAGTTATTCATGGCATCACAATAACAGAGAAAGCCCTCCCCAATCTCCTTTGCTCACCCAGAGGTGTACAGTGGGCCCTAAATTCAGAACTTCTTTTTCTTCTTCTTCTTCCAGTTTTCACATTCAGCCATTCATCATCTCAACCCATCTGTTCCTTCCTTCTTTTGTCTAGTCAGATCTAAAGATCTCTGTAGTTTAGAATCCACCCCTACCACTTCACACACCCCCGACCCCCTTTAGCCTTTCATGTGTACACGTGCCTAGGAGTCACCCCCTTTGCCCCAGCCCACCCCACATCCCTTGTGATGCAATAACAATGCATTCCATTTGAAAACCCACAACAATAGGAACAGTCAATGAAGGATCACATAACAGAGTGAAAGACTGGGAGATCTTTAAACAGCAGCCCAGCTCCTGCCTGTGGACTGAGGACCAGACAAATCTTTTCTCCTAGGCCCTCTCTCACAGAGTGAGCACACACATACACACACACACACACATATGTCATTCACACAGCAGAAAATGTCTACTCACCCGGTATTACACATCATGACCTAATGAATGTTATCACAAATCCTCTACACATCATTTTTTAATCCCTATACCCATACCATCCACAAGGAATGGTCTTTGTCACATTGTCTATTAGATGAGGCATCCCAGATTTTAGTTATGAAGGCGAAATGTGTCTAAGCTTCCCTATGACTGCTGTGAATTGAGGTTCAGAATAAGCCCATCTGCAAATATGATATTTCAGAAGTCTTTCACTGCTTTTAATGTCTGATTTGTGCTGTTAAGAATCCAGCTTATCCTAAGAAGTGATGGGTCAGAGAATCCTTCTCATTAGAGGCTAGTCATTATGACAATGATCAAGATTTGATAGCACTTGTATATCTTTTTGTTCGTTGTTTTCTCCACCTATTACCATTATCTACACCAAGTGTTGTTTGATATTTGTTTGTTGATCATTAAGTCATTGATAGAATTAGGATTCACGGCCAATGTAAGTTGTGATATATTTGATTCAGACCACTGCATAATCGAATTGATATGATATTAGCATTTACTTACGTTTCCCTTTTCTTAAGTCCCTGACATCTTGAGACTTTTTTTTTCTACCTAACGTCTTGAATATTTTCTGTCATGTACAATATGACCATGAATCCTTCCCATTCTAATAAAGAAGTAGAAAAAAAAAGGCAAAAGAAAGAGAGAGGCCACAATCTTACAGAGAGTGGAATATTGTAAAACTAATCAGAAGTCAGCAGAATGGTATCATTGTATTGTAATGCCAGCCTTCAACACCTTGGCCTAATCTTCACAATAGACCCACACCAGTTTATTCATAGACATGACCATGACTGTGCTCCATCTCTACTTAACACACACACAACACACACACACATCTCCTGGACTTTTCAGGGCTTTTGTTTGGAGAAGAAGGGAGAGCAAAGGCTGGGTACCATACACTGAAGAAAGGGGCTTTAAGGGGAAGGATTTTTGGATTTGAAGAAAAGAAAAATTAATAGCTTAAGAGGGTGAGGTCATGAGCCTGAAGATGACAAGGGCATACAAACAGTTTGTGTTTGTGTTTGTGAAGCCCAGTTGTAGGAGAGGGTGAAAGTTTCATTCTCTCATTGACACTGATGGCAAAAATTCATCATTTGAGACCTTTGTGAGGGGGAGCAGGCCCAGCAAGGGCTCCACAGTCACAAGAATGGAAGAAAATTGGTAACAATAGACTAATCTGATGACTGACAAAAACTGAATAGCTGAATGCCAAAAGACAGGAGTAACACACAGACAGTGAAAATTTTTCTTTTGAATAACTTACTCTAGACACATGGAAGAAAAAGAAAATGATCAATGAATAAAACTGAAGTGTGGCTTCTCAAGTTACTTTATGTTTGACCGATGAGGCATTGAATTTTTTTTTTTTTTTTCTGCTTCAATGAAATTTGAAACATGAGAAACCTAATGAAACTGGTCTTCTTGGAGCCACTATTGCTAAAATTTCTAAGATTATCTCTAGGCAGAAGTGCACATTCTATCCCACTCAAAACAACTGGAAACATGACAAATCAGTTTTCTGAACATCAGCACAGTCATCATGCTTGCAATGTAAGAAGAAAGAATTGACATATCTTTGGACTGTCTACTATGTGAGCTTTATCAAGTAACACAACTTAGCAATTTCAAGCATAGATTACAACACAAGTAACTCATGGTTTTGTTCATGCCAGTTCAGTGTCATTTTCTCAGTCAGATCATTCACAATTGTTGGATATCACTACACATTTGTTTTTTAGGAAACATATTCCTCTGAAATAATTTCTTTTTTAAAATTCCTTTCTCATTTATTCTTCATAAATTTATTGCTTCTTCTGTTTGAAAGAAAAAAAAAAAAAAAGGGTTTTCAGTAAAGTTAAAGTTCGAAGTAGGCTGCATAGTGGAAACATTGCTTCTTGTTTCATATTTAGTGGTATTTAGGTAATAATAGTGCAGTGATGTTGAAAGTCATTAGGAAATAATGCTCTTTAAGGACTGCACATGCTTACAGCCCAAAATTTACAACAATGATCTAAACGCATTACATTGTTTCACAAAACAAAAAAAAAAGGTGTTTCTGATTCTTGAACATTATCATACTAGTATTGATAAACTGATCCAGATCTTCACATCATTTATAGCACCGACTTTCCCATGTAGGCAGATGAACATTTGTTTGTACTCACTGTTTGAGAGAAGTAGTCCTTACCCTATCCATGATGTCATTTGGAGCCTTTTTTTTTTTTCTCACATTCAAAGAATGCTAATGCTGATTTCTAATTTTCTCTCACACATTCATTACATATTGTGAGTAAAAAACTTTGTTGTTAGGTTTAATCAGATTGCAAGAACATAACATGAATAATGAAGCGTGTGAAAAATATAAAATCTAAGCTCATTAATAGGCCTTTCAGTCAGCACATATTATGTAATTGTTGGCTATTAAAATATTTACATGTCCTGAAAAACTGTTTTCTTCAACCTCAGCATGTTAACACTCAGCAGTATCCTCTAGCACATTTCATATTTCACTTCATGCCAAGATCTACCGCTTCTTGTTCATGCCTCTTGGTTTGAAACAAAAACAAGCACCAAAAAAAAAAAAAATGAAGGTAGCCACTTGACTTGTCAATTTCCATTTATCATTTTCCTCCCTCTGCAGTCTGGTAAATAAGGGCGGAGATTGTGTCATTTAAATTTGCCTTCAACAGCAAAAATAAATAGGTGTGCACTGAGCATATATGCGAGAGATCAGTTTATCAAAGATAAGGATGTCTAGACATGCCTGTCTGGAGAAGTAACAGCTGCGCACTTTCTTCCTGTCTCTCTTTCTTTCATACATACATACATGGGCAAACTGGGACCATAACTTCACACTGATGATTCAATACCCATAACAAAAGGCAGTAGTTAGTGAATGAGAATAGATTTTTATATGAATATGATGGCATATTTTTTTTTTTTTTTTGGATCAGCTGAACCAACACCCGTGTTTTTTTGCTCTCATTTGGTGATTCAAAGGTGTACTGAACATGACAAATCAACTGTTTTAGTCAACATCAACATGGCACTGGAGATGATCTTTGAGTCTTGATCTTTGCACAAGGAGAAATATCAACTTGGTCTAGCCATTATATACCATTTTTGTTTTGTTTAAAAAGTCAAAACAAATTACTGTCAATGAAACACTTACCCAGAACATATATTTTAAACAAAATTGGCACATCCAGGGAACATTATTTATCAAATAACTGATTAAAGGTTTATGTGGTTGATAAAAAAAAACAAATAACCGAATTTTCTCAAGATGACAAAATTAGCACATACACACAAAAGTGAAACTTTCCGAGATGACTTCATACATTTATTTCAGCTGTCACTTTCTCCTGATGCCTTCCTTTTTCGCGTTGCTTTTTTTTTTTGGCCACACTGTTAGTGTCGATTTTCAGCTGGCTTCTGGTTTGCTTTGATATTTACAATATTTTCACTTATCAGAATACATCTTGCAACTTTATTGCTCCCCGTATTTTTTTCAGGTATGAGGACAACTGCAGTTATTTAACCCTAGAGGTGTCAAGGGGTCACTTTGCTCAAAATCATATATTATGCTTTGAAATTATTTTGCCTAGGCACGCCCTATAGTAGGAAAATACATATTCGACTTACATTGCCTTCAGGCCTAGACAATCATGTCTTGAACAAGTGTAAATATTGTTATTTCCTATTTTCCAAGAGTTTCCCATAAAATGGAAAAGTGAAAGAATTCTGTGGAAAAAGTTTTTAAAAAATGGGAAATAGTGTCACATTTGAAATAAGCCCAAAGGTTTTAGTCCTTCAGTTATCAGACAGTTGTCAAATCTTTAGAAATATAATTCACTTAATATTTGTGTGATGTCTTTCCATCATGCTAAATTCAAAATTGAAAATAACCACGAGAATATCGGTAGAAACTACTAGGGTGTCCAGTTTTCTATTATGAGATAATTCTTGTTCGAGCCTGGAGGCAATGTACAACAGTTGCATTATTATTATATTCCATGTGATTTAGAAAATGATTTTAAAATGTAAAATATTTGCAGTGAGCCTGACCAGATCAGCCCATTAGTATCTCTAAGGTTAATAGACAACCATTAGTGTCTAACAGTGTCTTGGGACTAGACCTCACAAACTGCCCTTTTTCAAATCTTACAGAGGGTTCACATCACAAAGTCATGCCAAGAGCCAGTTCATATGATAGTGATATTTATGAGTGGACAGTTCATGAACCTGACACAAACAGTTAACGATGATGTCAAAGTTCAGGTTCATGTTATGTAATAGCTGAATTAAAACCAGACAATTCTGCATCTCTTTTGAACTGCAAGGTCTATTCCTCACAGCCTGTGCCCAGTCAAAAATAATTTTAGGCCTGACTAAATCGAGATTATCAGCATGACATTGGAGATTTTTATGCCTAGGAAGATGCAGCCCCTACAGTCTGCCACTCTACATTAGGCGGGCTGGCAGGCACATGTCTGTTACTGATAAGATAGTTTCATTCTTGCAGATTTACTTATGCTCGTCTTGCCTCTGCTCTTCCATTCCTTTCCCTACCCCTCATTCACTCTTCCACTTACATCTGCTGTTGATTTCTTCAATTTTTGTTTTCTTTTGTTTTTTTGTGAGTGAGGTAAGATCTCTCTCTCTCTCATCATATCCTTGAGGTATAACCTCCTTTCCTTCACCTCTGTTGTCAAAGCCCCATATCTCTTCATTGAAGAAAGCTACAAGTGCAGTTACTGAATTTAAACTAATCTCCCTCTCTCAATCTGTTTCACTGCTCACAGCATTTCCTCTTCATGATTTTCAAGTCACATCTATCATACCTTCTATACTGCTCACTAATTACCTACTTCATATCTCTCTCCTGCTTTCCAGTCTTCTGTCTTGCTTTCTCATTGATTGCTCATAAATCTACCACTCCTTCACTCCTTCATTGCCTTCCAAACAAGAGACCTACTTCTTGTCATCCTCACTGTCTATCATTATGCTATCATTGGCTGAGATTGCGCGACAGTGGCATCTGCCATCTATTGGCTAACTCACACACAGTGCACAGTGCTTGCCTGGTGCTGGTGCTAGTGCCAGTCTGGATGGTGTTAATGGGAAGGGGAGAGGGAGGAAAGGGGCCACCACTAGCAACCAGCACACACACACTCCACCACACTACACTGTCTGCCTGCCAGCCAGTCTGCTGCTGTCACTGCTAGTCCCTCTCTCTCTCTGTCTTTCTCTCTCCCCTCTCTCACTCTCAGCTCTGTCTGTCTGGTATCTGGTGTCTCACTCATCACTAGTATAGATCTAAGGGACTCTGTTTAAAGAAACTTTCAGTGTTCATACTATTCCAGCATTTGAATCAACACAGTTACTTTTTAGCACTATACATGTATTTTGATGAGGGGATTACTAACCAACTTTGCACAGTACGCTGCTATCTTCCCTGTTCCTTTCACAAGATAAATAACCATTAAATTGGATAATACAGGGTGGCCTACCCATCCATGTGCTACATTCGAATCCCCTATATTATATTGCATTTCATAAGCAACTGTTATTGCAGCATTATCTGATATGTTTAGAGAAATGTCTCACAGAATATGGTATTGCACATAGATATGTTGGATACGGTACATAAGAATTATGGTATGGACTTACAGGTCACCCTGTACTTAGCAGAGAACCTATAGTCTTTGAGGAAGATTTTTTTTAATGCAGAACAACCCAATACTGTCCTTTGACTGAAAGTACATGGCAAGTGTGCACACTTCGATTGTAGATGATTAAACTGAACGTTATTCACGGAAATGTTTATCATTCTGGATGCTCAGCGAGCAGAAGCAGAAGAAGAGTGACATAATATAGCATTCTATCAAACATACAATTTGGATCAAACACCCTCACAAACTTACTGTTCAATTATTTTCACCTTTTAGATAGCGTTAAAAATAATGAGCTTTTTTTTCTGGGTTTTACAGATAGAAAGGATCTTCATGCAACAATTCCGTGTGCCCGATTTCAGATGAATACATTTTGTAGTTTTTGGGGCCATAAGCCTTTTATAGTTTTTTTTTTTTTTTGTACATTTATAGTATGGATATAATACTTTTTTAAAATCCATGATAACCTGAAAAATAAAAAGCATTTGGGCTATACAAAGTGCAATACAGTACTTCAACAGAAATCAAGAAATATCACTTAAGAGAGCATGGACAGTTTTAGTGATGTAGCTGCTCTCTGCTGTCATTTAAAAAAAAAAAAGCAACCTGTAGCTAACAATTTCACACCTTTTATGTTTTAAAAACAAACTTCAAGAATGATTGAATATGGCCCTTTGTCCTAGAGAATTTATAAATCAGAACATTTGAGAAGGATCAGTGCCAAATATATCAACTGTCATCAACGCCCATCATATACACCTTTTAAAAAAAAACAAAAAAACTGCAAATCATTATTCATCCATAATTCAGAGCAGTTGACTGAGCCAGGGAGTAGATTTAACAACAGTTTAGAAAATGACAGAAAGAGTGTGAGCTAGTTTTTAAGTTTTAGTTTTAGTCATTGAAATACAGAGAGAAAAACACTGAAAAACTAAGAGAAATTTGAGGAGATGAAACGGTGGCAGAGGAGCTTGGTAAGATATTGACTCCAGGTGAAAGGAAAAGTAACAAATCTGGGGAGAAAACAAAAGAATAGGAGCAAAAATGTGATAGAAAGCATCTGCTTAAAGAATGAAAGAGTTTTCATGTCTAATGCCAAATTAGAGGTGTGTTGTGTATAGAGTTTTTCCCCACTATAACCCAAACACTTTATGCCACTTGGGTTGTTGTTATGTCTACTCTTGGATGTTATCTTATCTCCCCCTTGCTCTTCTCAGACATCAACCCCTAGTCAGCTACATTACCATCAAAAACTAGGAACGCTGGGCCATGGGCTGGTGGAAGGGGGGACAAGTCTGGTGGCTGGCTGGGTGGGTTGATGCAAGATAGGAGCAGGTTAAGATAAATGATGCTAGGAAGTGATCCCACCAGTACAGGCAAACTGAGGGCTACACCTGGGCCAGCCCTGGAAAGAGGGCCACAGTTGAAAAGGGGTGGAGTCTAGACAGACACAGAAGCCAAACTTTGAGAAAGGATGGGGGCAAACAGAGAAGCAGTGCATGCTGCCCATACAAAAAGAAAGTGTTGATAGAATAGAATGGGGGAAAAAAAGCTAGTGAAGTTAATCTCTGACATGTTTGGGTAACAAAGAGAACTTTTCCCCAAGAGTTATTACTATAACTCTGACCTACTTTGACAAAATGCCTTTCCTTGAACATTTTTTTTTTTTTTGAGATTATTCAGATTTAGTTTTGCAGTTCCCCTTCAAACACAGAGCAGAATATCTTTTTAAAAGGTGAAGTGGTGCAGTGGGGTGGTTGTTCATTATTGTACAAAGTTAGATTTGGAACAGATTTAGATTTAGATATAAATGAGTTTAAAAAAAAAAGGCCTTATGTGAAAGTAAGTTTGTACTCATCCATGCCTATTTAAACTTAGGTGAGGCATCATCAGTGGAGAAAAAAATAAACAACAGATACATAGGATTATTATATTATTCATTTCCCCTTTGACAATGTTCTGATATCATAGTGACACTGCAATTGGACAATGGTGCTCTCATTGACTGCGCAATTATTGCACCGAATCAGTTGTAAAATTTGAATCACTGGCACAAATTGACAGTAGTGAACAAAATCAAATCAATCAAGACAAATACAGTTTCTTCATTTTTTCCCAGTTACTTTTCACGTCAGATTACTAGAAGATAGCCTATGATTTCTCGCCTCAAACAGGCATTTCCATTGACAGTCCCAATAGCTGCACAGAATGTCAATGACCATGTCCTATTTGTTGATTCATAATGTGAATTGGTGAATGTGAATTTCAAGGCATCATTATCTATTAGACTAGAGTCAAGAAATTCAAACATCAGAGTAAAAGAAGTCAAGAATCTATTCCTTAATCAGCTTATCCATAGATTCTCATCATATTATTTTCAGCTCTGAATGAATCAGATGGATCTTGTACTACAGTTACGCACGGAAAACTTGAATTTCTCAGGGATCGCAAAATGTGTTCGAGATTTCATAATTCAAGATTTCCATCGTGGCCTTTTTTTTTTTTTTAAAACAAAGGAATAGGGTGATTGCTAATGGGACATAACTCTGATGACAATAATGTCATCCGATCTTAACAGTTCTCTAAGAATTAGTGCCCTCATCATCTATTGATGAGCCTGGGGCAAACAAGGCTAGACAAAAAATGGGCCTAGTCATATAGTACGTGATGATGAAATTGTTCCAAGCAATGCTCAGTGAGAGTTTGAGAAATGTGCGTTAATAATACAAACAAAACATAGGAATATAAACAGTGGCCATAGCAGTGTTCAATATTTCTGTGAATTTGAGATTCGTGTGTTTGAGTTTTCTGTGCTTGACTATTTTTATCTTTTGGGGGGGGAAAAAAGGCCATTTAGGCCAGCTATGCGAATGCTTTCACTTTCACATATTTTTAATATCAGTATCACTGTGAGCTGCAAATCATGGTGAATTCCATTTCACCCCACTATTAAAAAAAGAGTGCTACCTTTTATACACTTTCTATATTTCACTCCTTCACCTATGAAACAGAAACATAACCATTATCTTTCACATCACAATAAACAAGAACATCAGATTCAAAATCCCTTTATGTTTCTCCTTCAGTTTGTCATTTATCTCCAGTTGTTGTTCATTTGGGTAAATTTCACTACAGACCACTCTGTCAGTCTCAAACTGTTCTGACCACCAAGTCCTTTAAGTGTTTAATTAAAACATTTTCTTGGCAAACTACATGGGATTCTATGGCGCCAAATCAGTTTGCAAAATGTACAAAATACCTTAGTAACCATCAGAATATGAACTGAAAAAGAATCTTGGTTCCATGCTCAGTTTAACTATCAAAAACAATTCTAAACCCATGAGAGTGAAAAGAAACGTTCAGCTGCTTTTTAAAATTATTTTAAAAGTGGTATTAGAACTTTTTGCTTTCGTGATTTTTGTTTTATTTTGCAAACTGCTATGTCTATGATGTCTTTCTGCAATATGAGGTATAGGCTACCTTTTAAATGCTTGGACTAACCTAGAGATCTGAAACTTTTACGAATTCTCGAAGTAGTCTCTGCTAGCCTTGATGCATGATTGGATCCTCCTAAATCATGAGACACAAGAAATACCCTCACTCTTCAGCAGGCATCCCCTCTACTATTTTATTGAATGTAAAAAAGCACTTCTTCATTGTCACTGAATCATTTTTCACTTTTACTTGACCAATGAGTGATGGATATGAGAAAAAGTAACAAGGAACTATGTCCAGTGAGTAAGGTGGGTGTGGGAGGGATTTGCGTTTTCTCTTTTCAAATGACCCTAAGTCACCTATGCTCTGTGACCACGTGTTGCAGCGCAGTATAAGCCCATCTCTCCTTGGATGTTTTTATGCCCACGTGGAAGGTCTTTGGTGCATAGTAATTGATAGACTATAGGCAATAACAATCCTTTGTTCTTATACAGAAACTTTTATAATATAGCTGCATTTAAAAAAAAAAAAAAAATCATCATTTTACATCCATTGAACGTCACCGGTGGAACATCTCCAGCACCCATCAAACACATGCTTTCAGTTTGTAATTGCACGCCCCTGTCTCGTCTCCAGTTTTAACTTTAGCTTTCATCATATTCTCTAAGCATGTCATGACAAAACTCAACTCTAGCCATTTTCTGATCCTTAGTCAACATAATATGGAATACTCATCAGGCACAGACCTTCCATAAGTAGGCTACACACCTGTAATGGGATAGTTTTAACCAAAACAGTAAACTACAACCTAGAACCACAATGTCGATGACAAAAACCAAAGAATTACTTCCAAATTGTCGGTTGGCCAAGATATTCAACCCACCTGATTTTTCAGCAGCAGTTTTGCACATCCTAGTCATACAGCGTGGCACCAGTGACATATCACCTTTCTTCTTTTGAATTATGTCTAGGGAAAAGAAAACAAGCGGTATTTATCAAGTTTTGAAAATGAGCCAATAAAAATTCTAACTGCATTTTTCAATTCAGCATACCAAAACCATCAAAGTCTACATATAACACCCTTTTTTTGGTGCTTCTTTTGTAAGATAACAACTATCACTGAATTAGTAAATATAAAAGTCCTCATCCATTGTTGTTTGTCCTATACTCAGTAGATAGTACTGTGTGGTATTGATGAAAGGTGATGAGTGGTACGACATGCCCTTTTTGTTTGGATTTGAACTGAAACTGGTCAGTTTGGGTTGAAGGTGTGTAGGGCTCTTTAGCTTTTAATGTTTGTGTAATATTTTATGTAAGTAGTGAATGAAAAACCAAGGGTCTCTTGTATTTCCCCATTTGCTGTTGTCCTGTCACTATCCAGCAACTTTCACAACTTCTGTTTCAGAGACAGGTCTTCCAGGGAAGAGATCTACTTTGGTGGTCTTTCTGTGACGTGAAAATTTCTGATATCATTTGGGAGAGGCAGACTCTCCAAATGTTGCTGTTAGTGTTAGCTGATCCAGACATTCCATAGCAGTTAAACCCCTTTTGTAATCATAAAATCATTGGTCCAAAATCAAGAGAGTCAATTTGATGCCCAGACAACCTTACCTCAACCTTACACTTCAATAAAAAAAACATGTATTTTTGTTAAAAACTTATGAAAACATTTTCCCAAGCATTAGTGAACACTTATGCCAAATTTGAAGTCAGCGGACCAGTAGAAATAGGTATGTTCAAGCATAAGAAAGCTATACCTCATTTATTCTGAAACAAATAAACTTTCGGAGTCATCAAAGATATATCATAGATCGTAGATGGACTTACAGTGCTATTATACACATCCCATTTATGCCCATATCCCATGCACACATCTTAACTTTAATTACAAGTGACTGCACGTGAGTTGATGTCATTCAAGGAAAGAAAAAAGATCAGCATATCCTACCGGGCTTCAACTTGATGGTGCCAGGCATACTTTTCCACAGCCCTTCTTTTTTACATCACGTAAATGTTATTTCCCACCCCTACATAACACACAATTCTGCCTTCAACGACTTTCATACTTAGTGATAGTTGTTATCTTGCAAAAAGAAGCACCAAAAAAAGGGCTGTTATGTAAGGGGGGGGGGGGGGGGTCAATTAAAAATTTAATCTGTGACAGTTATAACGTGATAATTAGAATGGCTGCACAAGAATCTGATGCCCAATATTTTGTTCATGGTCAGATTTATGAAATATTGAGTTTCACGCCACGTTTGTTTTTATTCCAAATCTGAGTCCCCAGCTAAAGGCCAAACTGAGTAAAACTCAGGCTGAACATGTATGGCGGTCTGCAATTCAGATAGTTACTGTCCTCCAAGACCTCTCTATCATACAATTAGAGCACACTGTCTCAGCTCCCGTGTCCGCCTCAACCTCTCTCCCCTGAACCCTTGCATCAGTCATAAGGCATATAAAATTCTTGAACTGAATGACTGTCAACATGTTACCAGCTTGCAAAACTGTTGGTTAGTCGGACTTTTGACTTGAAATCAGAAATCTAAAAATAAAAAAATCAACACAGTCATCTACTATATTATTTTTATGTAGCACTGAAAGATAATGGGTGAACATTCAAGTAAGTATATATATATACTTTGCAACACTAGTCTTAAAGGTAACACAGCTGTTTTATTTATGGAATTTCAAATTGTGTCTGTGCTTACTCTAGACAAAAAAAAAAGTTCAACTCAAGTGTAGAGGACAGCACAACTCTTGCATATATTCCATACCATACCAGTAGCTTTTTCTGCTGCTCATAATTTTTTTTTTCTTTTTAGTAAACTCACTGACATCCAGGCTCTTATTCCTTTTTCTACTTTCACTCATTCTCACATCTCAGCCAGCATCTTCAGATAAAATACTGAAAGGAACATTCCATACCTGCCTCCACCCTTTCGTTGGCTATTTACTCCATTTCTTAATTATGTTCACCTCTGCATTGCAAACTTCCCAGAGTTTCCCACGCTCCCTTGTGTCAGACTTCTACCTCCATACAGGTGTAAGCATTGCCGCTGTGGCATCTCTCACAACACCCACCCACCCACCCACACTCTCTCTTCTCTTTCTTTTTAACTTGAACAGCACTTTGTTTTTCTTTCTTGGGAAAAAAAAAAAATGTTTCTCTGAAGTTTTCTCTTTCATCCATCGTGCTGCTGTTAACAGTGATGTTTTCCCCCCACTCATGCTGTATGCAGATAAACATCAGCTTTTATCCAATTATGTCTATAAGCATGTACATGTCATAAATAAATATCAGCAGTACAGTGAGGTCAGACATTGCCCAAGTCTTAATTTCTATCAACTATAACAGTTAACTGTAGAAGTTCCTGCAAAATATCAGTTTTAAAGAGCAGTTCACTTTCACTAAAATTTTCCAACACAGATGTATAATGATAACTTCCATCATTAAACCTTTATCTGCCAAGACATTAGGACACATCTAATGACTGTTCATGGTGTTTGTAAACTTGAAGTAGAAAATAGAGTTTAAGGGCAGATTCGAATAGTTTATCTCAAAAGATACAAATATGGAAGTCACTGAAACATGTAGATATTTTCATCACTTGGTGTCCTTTTACGAATTTCAGAAACTGTTATCGCGCTTGGCATGCAAAGTGTTAAACTGCGACTCCATCTTTGAATGTGACATATGATATGCTGCGATTTAAAATCAAAGTATAGCAGAAGAGGTTTTTGTTTTGTTGTCGCTGTTGCTGCTTTTGGTCCCACTTTTCCCAAAATATATTTCACAACAGTCCTAAAAATCAATAAAATTCTTTTTTTTTTTAATGATATACCTCAGAAGTTTGATTTCATTTCCACTTAGAAGTATCTGATAAACTGGCTTTACAGTTTCACATGTTGGACCCAATTGTTCAGACTCTACAATTATTTCATTCTTTTGCTTTATTTGACTCTTCTAATATTCTTTTAATTTCAGTTTTCAGTGTTCATATGTAATCAAATGATGTACCCAAAACTGTACCCATTTGGTAGTGATGACTTCTGCAGCTATAATTGTCTATGTCTAGTACATAGATCAAATCTTTCTTGAGAATTCTGACCTCTATAGATCTAATCTGGGTCACTATGGAAAAGATAATGTTTATTGCTCATTATCATCAATCCTGACCATTCAGAATGTCTACTTAGTGTGTTTGAAAAGCACCAGTATAATTATTTCCTTCATTCTCTTTTTTTTTTTTCAATTACAACTAAAATAGATAATTGTTGCCATTCTTTGCAGAAATCCCTATGTTTTTTTAAACTTATCAAAGAATTTTGGATCTACTAATTTCATTCCATACAAATCAGAGTAAAAGCAATGAGTGGGAAAAAAAAAAAATTTCAAAATATTTAACTACGGTGCAATCCATGAGACGTCAAATTGCATTTAGAGTAAAGTCTTGATGAAAATCGATCATCTTTCCAAGATCTCTTTTTTTTTTTTTCCCCCTTTATAATTTATAGATTTTGTCTCTTATGATGTCAGTGGCTTCAGGTGTGTTTTTGCTTAAAATAAGACCACCATAAGAGCATCCAAAACAACAAACACATTTTTTTGAGTAATGTTCTGCTTCACCTATCCAGTACCAGGCTTGATCACATTTTAAATGCTGGAAATATCAGCCTAAGGGAGATAATGAGGATGAAAACTCTGGTGGTTGTAAAGAAAATTAAGATGAAATACCATTTTTACATTTTTTTTGGTCTCAAATCAGGTGCAGTTTGTTGAAAAATGAACGCCGAATGTATAAATGCACATATTTTGAGGAACAACAGTGATAAAAGATAACAGTAATAAAACAATAACATTCAAATGAATTCTATGTCTGATTCAAATTCCATGTTTAAAGACCTTGTTTCTTCACAGTAATGTAATGGTCCTACACTGCAATATCTGTTTATCAGACTGTTCAAAAGTTAAATGCGATCTTCAAATGATTGCAGCTTTCAAACACAGTGACTCCCCTTAAGTATTCTATAACATGTTCCCCCGAGGTGGATATCCAGTTATAAAGGAAATGAAAGTAAAGACTATACATAACAGTTGTTGCGGTACTGAATTGGTAGAGGGCATCATCAGGTATTGGGGAACTGAATGGGTTCATCATTCAAATACCGTACCTTGCCATACACTTTGATTCGAAGGCAGTCTCGGTGCGACCAATATTTAACTTTATCTATACCATGCGTGATATGAAGTTGTGACCACATGATTTAGCAGCTGAGCAGAAAAAATACACTTGAGTATTTCAGATGATAATATCAAGGTGAAAATGGCATCTGAAGTGTGTAGAGTTACATGTCATTTCAAAGCTAACAAATATCAGACTCTAAATATGATTAAAAAAATCATTTTTGCAAAACGAGTTACTTGCAACACATGAGAGAAAATTGATGGGAAGAAGGGAGATAACATAGAAATAGCAAAGGCTGCATAGTTTCATCAACATCTGAAGAAAGCAAGGTGAAGATATTAGAAACTTTCTTTCTTAACCAAACTATACTCAATTTCCAACAATTTGATACTATATACTTTGTATTTATCAGTTCCCTTTGAGCTCTGTTAGAGTCTTTAAAAATATGGGCTGCTGAAAAATGGCTACTTTGGTTTTACTTTTTTTTCCTTCCCTCTGAAAATCTACAATCCTGCACATTTCTATGACACATTTTGGTGTTGAATATTCCTAGTTTACTATTTCACATACTTTTGGCATTCAAAATGCGGCACACTGTGTATGATCAATTCAGCACTGCTTTTCTGAAATACCAATATATCAATGTGTGGTAAAAATGGTGACCACCAGCCAACAATACATCAATATATGGTATAGAAAGAGTTGAAAAATCTTCCACTGAGGCTGTGGGTTTTCTTCTAGTATTCAAAAGAAACAGGTGGGCTCCTATAGTAGACACTAATATTTTTAACTGAAATAGTAGACCACAAGGCAGAGAACTACAGTCTCGATGACAAAACCAATCAATTTGTTTCCAAACTGTTGATTCGCCAAAAAATTCAGCCTTGATTTTTTATTTTTTTTAAAGCAGTTTTGCCCATCCCTCACAGACAGCATGGCGTCAATGATGTATCTTACTCAGCGTACCAAAATTAGCAAAGTCTTTGTGTAGCTGCCCCTTTTTAGTTCTCCTTTTTGCAAGACAGCAGTTATCACTCAATATAAAAGTCATCAACCATTGTTATTTGTCATGCACTCAGCAGGGAGAAGAACTATGTGTATCGACGAGTGGCACATGACATGTGGTTTTGTTGAGTCTGAATTTAAGCTGGAACCAATTAGTTTGAACTGAAGACGTGTAGGGCTCCTGTTTCAATGTAAGGAATATTTTAGATTTACCTACCCAGTAATCTGTAAGTTGTACTCAGGCATGAGGAAACTTGATTAAGATGATTTTCATACCACGACCACCATATATCTGAAATATATAAAAATACATAAACGATCTGATTGTTACCAAAACCAATATAGTGCACTCTTTGTAAAATTAAAAACCTGAAGTTTCTTCTACAGACCCATGAAATATGCTTTTTGAGAGGCCATTTAATTAGTGTCATAATCAATTAAAAATTCAGATACAGTTTACAAACTGGGTTAGTAGGTATCCATGTCCTGTAAAGATGTTAATTATATAATTCTCTGCAAAATTCTGACTCTATGTACCAGTATCAAAAACAAAGTCCCATGAACATAATATGTTTCAACTATTAGACTAGATAAAATGGCATGTGGTAGTTAAGATACAAGCTCTATTTTGCTTACAGCCAAGAAATTTTACTCCTTAGCAGATTTTGCTCAGATTTTTAGGTGACAGTTGTTCCTTCTCTCAGCTGAGAAATAAATCAAGTAATTATTCAAAACGGGGTCATTAAATTTGTTTAAGGTCCGAAGGTGGTTATTGCTGTTCCCCAAGAATGAATGTTTTCCAGTTTTCCATCTTTTTCCCATTTGAGAGTTATAGCTTCACTATCGTACTTCACAACTACCCAAAGTAAGAGCTATATATATATATGTCCATATATCAGTCTCTTGATTGGATTTTCCAACCACTGATCAGATGTTTGCTCCAAAATGCAGACTATTTTTATACACAGTGCAAGCTAATGGTTGATAGGGTGAGGTAGCGATGGGAGCAAAATCAGGCGTCTGATATGTTTTTTTCATGTAAACATTGAATCACTGTCAATACTTGGGTGAAAAAAAGAGGATGGATGTTGGTTGGCTTGTGCTTAGTAGGTGGGAATGAGTGCAGGTGAGGACAGCAGTGGACAGAGTGAGCTAGACTTAACCTTATTATCATTTTTTCTTCTAGCACAAGATTACAAAACTGATGATGTAGTAGTGAAACACTTAGGGCACAACAAAGTTCAACCCAAATTAATCAGCTTCAGCACATCACAAGCTCAGTTCTTTGTTGCTCTATCTCCACTTTTGGACTATTTGGAGATATATATGTCATGCGAAAGAGGGATAGTAAATCTACCATATAATGAAATTATTTAATCCATCAATTGATCAAACAGGTAGACTTTGAAAATAATTTTGTCCTATCCCTATATGCAAATATAGTTGCCTAACATAAAATATCAATTTTCTCAAAATGTGAAAAATGGAGATAGTGCAGCAGAGAATTGAACTTACGATATATCCATACTATCCCCAAATACTGTACCAGTTGTTCTATCCATAGAGTCCAACAAGAAAAGCAAACAGTTCACAATCTCCTTGATTTATTTAAGAACTTTATGCAATGGTAATTGCCACCTTATAGGAAAACACTGAAAAGAGGCCTGAATATGTGAACTTGTAATTTTAATATCGCTGGTGGAGTGATGAAACCTCGTAACCCACAATTTTTTCGAAAAACGTTTTTTCGGCTTAATGTCTTCTCC
>JBCAUA010000008.1:772243-791885 GCA_038406235.1 Peronia verruculata | reverse complement strand
TAGCAAATCAGTTTTTTGTCTCTCCTGTAAAATTTTCCTTTCTGAGGTTACGAGGTTTCATCACTCCACCAGCGATATGCAGATTTCAAATGCAATAATATCTTCAATAATCCGTATTTAGTAGCACATTAAATTAGAATTAACACTTTCCCTATTTGACCTTGTTCCCATAGCCGGTCATCTCTGGACACGCCCAGTCACATGACCCAATTGCTGACCGCACTTTCACAACATAAATCAATTCCTACAGCAGCCCAAAGCAAACAAACAATGCAAAATAGATATCAAATGAAACGGGAGCAATCACAGAGGATGAATAAATATTGATGAATCATGCTGCGAGAGAAATGAAAAATGACAAGAAATTTAACGAAAACCCAAAACAATATATTCTACCTAATATTTTTCAACTTACAGTCGAAGATCTAGATCTGCTGACAATACATTTATCTGTCTGACCAAATTGAATGTAAATGCTTTTTCCACACAAATCTACACTGTTCGAGGGCATACAGGTTTATGTGAAGAATTCATTAAGGGCAATAGCTCTGTGCCGAATGAAAACAAATTTTATTTCCATAAAAAAAAATAATAATAATTAAAGAGACACTCTCAATGTACAGATTTCGTTCATCCAAGTGTTTTCAAAACTGACACTCTTCTCTAATGACCAGAAAGTAAACCCGCTTGTTCCTGATTGAAACTCTGAAATACTGAATCGGCATATTGTGTGTATTTACCGAGCCAAATTTTCCGGCTCGAAGTCTAGCCGTGACTCAGGCCTGAGCTGGAAAAGCTTGAAGTAAGGAAAGAATTAGGTCCATTATTTTTCCCATTCATACAATAATTCTGCTATAAGGTAGTCCATTTCAGTCACAACTGTTAGTTCAGGCCTAGGTATATACATGTAGATCCCTTGAAAACGTTTTCTTTGTTTTTTTTTTGTTGTTGTTTTTTCAATAACTTCCACATGGCAAGTGCATTTCATCGGATGAACCTCAATACCAAAAATTAGCACAAAGTGTCCGTAGGCCTCAACTGTCAACAAATGCTTGAATTGCTAGTTACAATGGCATTGAAGCTTCCAAGATGTTTCTTTAAGTCCTGCACTTTCGTAATAAACATCTGAATAACACCAGAATGTATGACTAATTTACGTAATCAGGCTCTCTTTTGATATTAAATGTACATAATTCAGAATAGAATCAATTTTTTGTTCTCCCCCATAAAAATTAGCCGATTTTCTGATCATATACAAATTGGTGACAGAATGATAAATAAGACCTAAGACAAATATGGTGCCTGAAGTGTAGATAATTTCCCTGGATATAAAGCTGAAGTTTTTCTTTAAATAGAAGGAAAAAAAATTGTCACAAAATGAACATAAAAATATATCAGTTTTGAAGCACATCAAAGAATAAGTTGAATATATTAAGCAGCACATCATCTGAAATTGCTGTTATACTGCTATTAAAAAACATCATTCATAGTGTGTCTTGAGCCTCTCTAAAAAAAAAAAATGACCCAACAGTTCAATTTCTCAAATATACTGATCTGAATTCATATAGAAGGGGTATAACTGGAAAATTGATCCCATGTGAAAATTAAAAAAAAAAAAGGAGGGGGGGGTTGATATAGAAATTGTGCTAAAAATTTTATTAAATCAATCAAGCATTTCTTTTTATTCTTGAAAAATTATTGTCATGGGTAGTGACAGTCATAGACTGAATTAGCAGAATATACAATAATTACTGTTCAAACTTCAGCATCATTGCAGCAACCGAAATTCAGTTTCAGAGCCTACTTCTTTCTGTGTTGTTATCATATAAGCGGTTCCTGACTCAATCCATATCTTGACAGAAACAAGTATAACAGAGATGCAAAATTCAACCTTAAGGGAAAATCACTAGTCCAAGAAACCTCAAAGCATTTACCAAGTGGAAATGTTACACTGGGAAATTCGGTGAGCAAAAATAATAATGAGAGAACAGATAAGTTTGTGATGTTTGTTAGTTTCACCAACAGAGGTTTGAGACATGCTAGGTGCACTGTACTTCTCAGTGAACAAAATAGAAATCAACAGCGATTCTGATGTCATGTCAGTAACCTCTGTAACTGAGCAAACTGGAGACAGAGCATTGAACCTGCACCAGTTGTATGACTCTGCACTGCCAAGAACTTTTCATCTGTTACATTGTTTCCCTTACCAGTTGAACTTAATCCCACAAATGTCACTAAACATTGCTCTTGGTGGGCAACAGTTACTTAGATGATATTTATTGGTTTCCCAGACACAACCTGGATTTTGATACGCTGAACAGCTCATTTCCAGTTGTCAGAGAAGATATAAAACTTTAGCTGTTCAGCCCATAGTTATGAAAACTGCGACCACAATGTGCATTTTGCTATACTTTTGATATTTCTGTGCTCGTATAAAGAGAGCATAAATAATCCTTTGAAGTCTCCAAAGCATGAGAATGAAAAATCAGCCTGATGCACAGGTTCTTTCCCTTATATGGCAAATGCAAATTTATTTCCCTTCCACAAATTATCATCACATCTTCCACGCTGTATCTCATCTTGATTTACTTCCATAGCAGAAACTACAATAATACATGTTTAGCTGATTTCGTTCCGGAATTTTTTAATTTTTTTTTAGGTCTACTGACTTTTACAATACGCGTCATCAAGTACCGTAAATATACCTATACTATATAACCAATTACCAAATGAGAAGCGATTCATGACCAAATTGCCAAAATCTTAATTGCAACACAAGTCTGTAACTAAAGCATCTTAGAACTCATTTACGGTGACACTCGGGCATAACTTTTCTTTGCTCCACTACTTTAGTATCATAACATCAAAGTAAGTTTTAGTCCCATTTCAGTTTTTGTGATCAGAAACTTTAGTTTCAGAGTGAAACAAATTGGTTTCAGAATGATTTTTCATTTGCGCTTTGTTGCAAATTTAAGCTAGTTACATACAGACTAAGCAATATCATTTTAGGTGAAAAACCTGGCCATTTGCACCATTATTATTTGACAATGTCATCATAGTCTTTGAGCCTTCAATGACCCGCACAGAGCCCAGTGCGGTGACTTCGCCCGGTTACTGAAGGCCACCGACGGTAAAAGCATGCCAGTGTTTGACCAATCGCAAGGCTCAGTTCCTCACAGGAAGGTACCGAAGATATCACTCCGCGGAGTTGCTGCCGAACTTTGTGTTTGAAATCCCATCTTGTGAATAATCTTATATGATAATTCTAAAAAAATTCTACCACAGCCCAGGAATTCGTGCGCTTGATTGTAAATGAACAAAGCTCATTGGAAATTTACATTATCAGAACAATTCTATGGCAGCTAGCTGCCGAACTCTACCATATTTGTCATAGTAGTAAGCCATGCAAGACGTTTATGAAATTCATCATAAATTTTAGAGGATTTCATTGAAAATTTTACCAGAATTAATTCATTACCATGCATAAGGATACCGGAGATTCCGATGATGGTAAAACTGCCGAATGCCTTTTTCTCTGCCGGCATATGGCGGAGATGATTTGTAACCAAGATCTGCATTGCTTCGAGGTCTCTATCTTATTCAACACTAGTCGCTTCAATATGCCATATTTTTATTTCAAAATTATGCTATGAAATGTCGAAACGCTGAAATTCGCAGAATACTAAGTCTGATGTAGATGTTAGTGAGAGCTTAAAATCTTAATTCAAGGCTTGCATTATTTACAGAAAGTGAAGGAGTGCATTCAAGAAGAATACCCTATGCTGTCCTGTTTTTGCTGCCCTTCATGCAATTGCTAAATGTGGGCGCGTCCATGTTTCTGCCGGCAGCTGCACAAAGTCTGACTCGTACCGCCATGCAAAGGTCATACCAGTCTGACCGCTTCGGTCACTGGCTTGCATTGCTCGCGGATTAATTTGTGGGTGAAACAACCCTTAGGATCCAAACTCTAGGACCCATCTCTGTCTTCATCAGATACCCACGCTTAAAGGCTGTCATCGAAATATTATATGGATACTGAATCTGAAGGGCGTCACAGTTCGATGTGTATGGGATAAATGAGTGCTCAGAATCATTCTTCACATTCAGGACCACATCAGAGATCCAAGATCCCGTATAATTCCGCGCAGACTGAGAAACGTTTTCCCAGTGATCTAAAAGAGAATTGTCGTCATTGAATCGTAAAGTTCATAAGCTTTGAAACAAAGTTTACCGAAAGTCATATACTTGCCTCGCATGGGCTCCAGGGGAGCACAACAGCTTAGTTGTCCATTCAAGTATTATATTGGCCTATAAGAAAGGATGTACTTTGACGACTGCTGCAATGATGGAGGTAATGTAGAACTACATTTATATTTCTCTTAGGCCAAATAAAAAATAATTTCTTTGTGTAGGACAAACATCAAAGACAGAACTGTGCTGTTGTGTTTCTCTCAATGGCACATTTATATATCTGGTAGTACACATCTCCGCTAAATTTCTTTTACCACGGCACACACGATAAACTGGCAAGTACTGATGAGTATGCTGAATCCAGCTAAACACATGAATATATTTCCTGTGCGCGCAACATTTTTCCCGCCGAAAATTAAGCACACACGGAATGGTATAACTCTGTGTAATGCATACTAGATCTAGCTGCCTGTAAAGCTACATTATACAGCATAACTACAAGTCCCATCATTTCAGCACAGCCCTAAAGTTATGCCAAATCACAAAAAAAATGCTATACTTTGTAAGTAGTCACTCCGATGTCCCACAAACTGTCTCATTATGAAGCAGAGAAACGAGACTACATGCACAAGACAGCCCGTCTCCCACTAGCAGAGAGAGCTAGGTCAAGTCATTCTGACTTGTTTCATGGTACATGCTTCTCCAACATAAAATGTGTAGTTTGTTGTTCATTCACCTGTCTTTGAGGACTTCAAGATGGATGCAACACACATACCTGGTCATCAGTTTTTGTGAATCTCATATCGTGCACTTTTAACGTGGACTGTGTTGTGATTTCAGATGAAAATTACAAAGTCATTGTAGCGGTGAACTTTTCTGCCGGTCTTTGACGCGCGCCATCTTTAAAAAGTGATATGCGCTAAGTTTTGTGTATACTACAACCATCAACTGCACAAGATTCTAATATTATTGTTCATCTGAGTTTATAAATAAATAGTCCTGTGAATCCTGACTTTACATAGTTATCCCATAGAGCTACATCACGTGGATTCCACAGCCTTCCCTGCACAACTTCTTCTCTCTTTGAACAACATGCTGAAATATTTGGGCTATTCAGAGAAATCCATACACATATGCATTGCAATGATAAAAGTAAAAGTATGATTCCTTTGCCACTTTCTTTAATTCCCTCATTCACAGCATAAACTAACAGGTGTTTTCATTTTTCATTTCAGACTGGAGAATTTATCCCTGTGATTTTTGCTTCGACCGGTAAGTTACCTATGCATCTATCTTAAGTACTGCTTAAAAGGATTCCAATATTTGTTATATTGATAACCAAGATGAACAGTGCAGAACAAAAAAATGGAATGGCAGAGTTGTAAATTGGCACTTGTCGGTAGTTTGCAGCCTGTTTCTAAAATTCTGATTATCATTACACCCTGAGAATTTAGGCCGCCTTTCTTCTCTGGATTACACACATATCTAGAGGATGTAGAGAAGGCTAGAGGCAAGAGAAACACAACTGTTCCATACTGATTTCTGATCAGCACTGTAGTGTGTCATAGGTGATTCCCTGAATGTTGATGTTTTACACTGCTGTCTTTGTCCTTCTAGGTGTACTATTTTGTTACTCTAATCTATAAGCTAGTATTTCTGTTTCACACATATATGGTTTTCTACCCATCATACTTTTATAAATCATCTTAAACCATCCAGTAATGACTGTCTCCTCTTGTTTTTGATCTGTTAATTTATTTTCAAAGTCTCTTGTTTCTTGCCATATTTTTACCCTCTTCAGAACAATTTAATACTTGATCACTTTACTTTTCACCTGTCACTCATGCTGCTAGATAATTTCTTATTTGTCGTCTAAACTAAAAACCTTCTCAGCTGTTACCTAATTCTTGTTGAATCATAATGCAGCATTGAACTTATCAGCTGGTCTCTGGTTCCCGCGATCTTTTAAGAAAACAGTTGTCACCTTAACAAACATCATACATCATCCTTGACATATATTGTGAAAGACATAGAGCCCATGATGTTTGTGCGAGACAAAATATTACATTCTGTGCCTTCCTCTTTACTAATTGTTGCCTTAAGAGTAGAACCCGTTAGTAGTGGATGAACTTATTTGTAAGTATGTTATTTCTACACCTCAGTCCACCTTACCCTGACACTGATATTTAACTCTTTCTTGTCTCATCATTGTGATCTGTTTTCATATGTCAAGCCGCACGAGTATTCATTCATATCGTACAATAGTTCCATCAGTCTTTTATCTACATGCTCTGAGCTCCGATTCAAATCCCTTGGTCATTTTTCATTCACACACCTTGTGCCCAGCTGTATCTGCCCATTAACTTGCGTTTTATTTTTCATTCACAAATTTTGTATCACCTGTAAAAAAAATGTGGTAAATAATATACCCTAAATATGAATTATTTCTTCCTTCTCCCATTTCGTTATTCTCCAAATCGAAATGGCGCCGAATCTGTGGCCGCCATTATGGTACATCGCATCGGCACATGCTGAAACCGGCAAAGTCTAGTCGGCAGTTCTATGATTAAACAGGGAAAATTGCCCTGTTTATTACTGCTTCCATACTTAACATATACCCAGATTTTTGCATATACTGTAGACTTTAAAGTAGGACAGGGGAAAATAAATGTTACAGAAAAATATTCTAGTCATTTAATGTCCCAACCAACCTCAATCAACAGATGCGTGCTGAGCATCCATGTTTAGTGGCTGGCAACGCGTCGAGGTGTGTTGCGCATGCGCCAGAGGTCACAACACAGAGAGAGACACACCAAACTACATGGCAGGGTCACTCCGCCCTTCTTGTCCTATATTGGTGCACCTTAACGTCCCTTGGGTCAGTCCGCCCTCATTCAATATCTCCCTCTCTATATGGGTTTGCCTTTCTTTTCTGTCAGCAGTTTTTTTTTTTTCCCTTCTCTCAAAGCTGGAAATACTTCAACTGAAATAGACATCAAAAGTATTTTCATCAATCATCAATCATTATACAATTTACACTGTCAGAAATTGATTTAAATTGGTAGCATCACCTTATTTGCTATTTATTTTGCTGATAAAGACTAAGGACTCCCCAGATGTGATGCAAGAAAATATTTTATTGCTTTCATTACCTCTGTCAGCATGCATTGAAAACAGCTCATTTTCTGCTCAGAATGTGATGAAGCTATGACTGTAAGAATTTCCAGAGCATTAATATACACATTTGGTCCTTATACATCATTTCCCAATACATCCAGCTTCAAACAGAATTTGGAAGGGAACAAGCACAGGCATAATTAATAATGATATATGGCAGGAGCGGGATGCAACAAATACTAGTGCAAATTAAAAGCTACAGATTACAGCCAGCTTTCAGAAGATGAAAAGTGAGGACTTAATCCCCTGTCTACAAAAAGTAAGAATATATTCTCAGGGCCAACAAGTACAAAGTAATTTAACCAAACTAATAATGCAGTGTTTTTATTTAACTACATAGATCAGAGAGGCATAAAAACCGAGAATAGCTATAAAAAAATTATTTAAAATAACAAACAGACAAACAAAATTGTCTGTGTATGTGCAGGCTAGATAGATTTTATTTCATGCCCCTGCACATTATTCAGACATGTACTGTCATACATTTAATTTGTTCTCAGAGTAAATGAAAAGAAAGATCTCAAGTTGTCAAGAAGTTTTTTGTTTCTTTTATTATAACTCTTTATAGCTTGCAATATCTCCGACACTTATTGACACTTCCTCCTCCCATATATCAGCAAAATGAGTTATGGCCAGTCTTTTGGATTTCCAATCATTGGTGATTATGAGAATAAAAAATTAGTGGACCACTTTTGTGAAAATATCGTTCAACTGTGACCCTTTTGCACTGAGACTTTCACAATCAACGTAAACTCCTATGATTCCTATGGTCAGGAACATCTGATTCTCTCCTACCAAAGCCTGTATTGATATCTGACTCACTTCACCTGGTATTACAACAAATGCAAACATGGTTATGACTAGACCAACTTTTTTTCTTTCCATCTAATTCCTTAAGGAATATTGGTAAATTGCTTCTGCCACATCACAGATGTAACACAGACATCTTTTGATCTCAAGTTCTCATAGCACTGCCTGCTGATATTGACAAGTTTCACTATGTACAGAACATGACATCTGACTGATCAAAGTGATATGTATGCAACAGTCAACTTTCCACTGATGGTAATAGTGCTGGCAGTCAGAAAATCTATACAAATCATCACAACCCTACCAAAAAATCAAAAGATGTTTCCAGCTATATACATGTAGCTGGGTAAGCATCACTAAAAGCACAAAAATTGTTTCCCTTTACACTTAACACTTGTATTCATAGTTGTTCAAAACAGTTTGCGCTTATGCACGGACACAAATGAATAAAATATTTCAGATTTCCTACAATTCATATTGACCAAGTGTTTGAAACCCTGAAGCACCGGGGAGGTTAGGGGACGGGAAGATGTGCTGTAGGGCCACAATTGTTAATTTGACAATTCTTCATTTGCTCTTGTCTTCTGTCATTCTTAAGGATGTGGTGAGAGACTGGTTTGTTTCTTTGATTTTATTTTCCCAATGTTTCTTTTGTCTTCTCTGAATCTTCAGACCTGGCACAATGCCTTGCATGATGGTTTTTGCAAATCCTAATGAACTTGTGATACCAATTAAGTGTTCTGATCAGGCAAGATCATGTGGTCTGAAGGTTGCTCAGTCTTTACTATCGACACAATTTTTAATTACAGTTGTTAGTGATTTTCAGAATTCAGTCCTTTCTTTAGACAGGTGTTTAATCATATTTTGCTGTGAAACAGCATAGTTTTTCACACGTTTTTATCACAATGAATAGTTTCAGCTAATTCTGACATTAACAAATTATTTCCTTAGGTTCCCCTTTACTCACAGAGTATGTTTATTGTTTAGGTGGTTATGAGCAGGACAATATGATTTCAAACCTTCCTTTTCTTTCTTTCTTACCTTTTTCTTTCTTCTCTTTTTTCTTTCTTCTTCCTTTTTTTTTTTTTTTTAAATTTCTTGTAATCTCCATATCTATATATAGACGGCTAGCAAAATTCAGCACTGAACATTTTCATCTTTTTTTTTCTGAACCCATGAAGTATCAAAACGGCGGATTCTGGTAAAACGCTCCCTTGCTCTTCTTTGTCCGTCTAAATTATTTGCAAAATACAAATGAGACGCCACACAATGAAATCAGGTGCTCGTCAAACTGAGCCGGCTGGAGAAATTTCGTGTTTTTCAACAGTGAACAAATTTTTATCGCAATTTTTATTTCTTCACTGAACCCTTCTATATCAATGTAAAAATGCATTTCGGAGTTAAATTTGCTTAATAGATTGAGTAAAAGCCCCAAAATTGTAACTTAGCAGCATGGGCTAACAAACACTGATAAGGATTTACAAAGCTGATCAACCATTTTCTCACTAAATTCAGCTGCAGCAACAGGTCACCCCCATTGTCTTTAATTGCCAATATCTCGAGTTCTACTTTAGGTAGAGCGAAAATTTTTTCACACACAGAAAGGGAAATAAATAACCTATACATTGGTACCAATAACTCGATATCCTCAAAATTTGACGAGAGCCCAATTTCATGTCGCATCTCAAATAATAAGATAACACTACACTCTTTCCTTATCGCTTACATTCAGAGTTGTAGTTATTTTTTTTTTAACCTGACTAAAAATAATACTATTTTTTTTTTTTTTTCTGACATTTCTAAAGTTCACTTTTCTGACTTGACCATCGTGCACAATGCAGGGAATATATTTTGTCTTTATACTGACCCCTCACTCAAATATCATCTGTGCTGCGAAGTCCGCGCCACCATTTTTCCCGAACCTAGGGTAATCCCCTTCTGGTCTCGCAAGAACGATTAATACTTAAGTTGAAAACAGGAACGGGATTTTGTGAGATTTAGGCTGATAACTAAAAATAGAGGCGCGGACTTCGCAGCACTGGATATAAATATTGCCCAATAACAAGAGACAGCATCAAGTATAAATGAAGACTTGTTCAATGAATTTTGTTTCACTTCTATTTCTTTCTTCCCTTTTTTCTTTTTTTCCATGGACCATTTTGAACCTTTTATCTGACACAATTACCGCAGGTTACCTCTATCGGTAGACTGGTACAGTCGCCGCAAACGCCCCCATCACACCCATATCCCCTTTCCACTGACAGTCACATTATTACCAGAAATCTTCCACTTCACATGGTTTAAAACTGAAGTAGAGAGTTCATGCTTTCCAGTAGCTTTACTTTGATCAAAATCAGTTGAAAATTGACATTTCTGTGATTTTGTGAAGTTAGAACAATGTGACAATGACAGGCTTTCATGGCCTTATCTAAAGTAACAGCTCAGCTCTATGACGTTATTTCACCTAATTTCCATTTCAGAATTTTTTTTTTTTCCAACATGATCTAGGAGACTGACTGTCATAAAAATTTTCATGCAGTTGCACTCACCACTTTTCTACTCTTGTGTGAAATTTCAAAATTTTGGGTGCAACAGTTTTCTATGTGTGAGTTGTTTTTTTTTCCAAGAATTAAATATGTTTCTGTGCAGAGTTATGTCCCTGTAAAAGAAATTTCAGAAGGTGTGCCTGAGAGGGATGTGTCAGGTAAAGGGTTAAATTAAGGAAGAGCTGGAATAAAGACCTTTTTGTCTTCTGGCATCAGCCAAGTATGAAAAGTTATGGTAGACAAATTATGTATGCCAACGAATGTTTCACTTTTCCTAAGATAAAATGACCCTTGACTGGATGTTTTCCTGACCGTTCGTTATGAAAAAGATTAGTGCCATGGAAGTCAGCTTACAAACTAAAGTAATTTACTATCTCTGTTGCACAAGTGCCGGTTTGGGTTGTTGGTCTGTCTCTTTCATCTCTGATTTAGCTAGGTTTTCACTTGTCCTTTGGGTTTTCAGACTTAATGTGATTTCATACAAGAAATGATTCCATTTCTTGTCTCATAAAGACTATGCACACCTTTCTGCATTGTAACAAACTTTTGTCTGACTGAAATGCAAATGGCTGAAGCAAAATGTCTTGGCTACAGTATCTATGCACACCCTTCTGTATTGCCTTCCCTTGTTTTCTTCATTCATTTACTGAGCATTGATTACATTTAAATCCAAGTTAACATAGGAAATTCCCCTCGCAATACCATAAATGGCAAAGTACATGGGAGTGTATAAGTATGTATATACAGTGTAACATCTAAGTTTGTTAAATGTATTAGCACATTAAATTGGTTCGCCTCATTTTCTGTATTTCCAGTGTCTCTTAATGATACATTTTCAAGACTACAATAATATTTTTTCAAAACTTTTTTTAATAACAAATTTCAAGTCCATTTGTGCTCCTCGTAATTATAGTAAATGTATAATAATTAATGATACCAGAAGTATAATAAATGAGGCCAGTTAATTTAATGTTTTAATAATTTTAGTGAATTAAGCATTATAACATGAATATAAAACTTACTGTGTACCTATTTTTGTCCCCCCTATATGTTTCTCATTTACAGAGCATGATTAAACCTCCAATTCATGTATGGTAATAATCAAAATGTATGCTTGCACACCATCTCATCAGAATAAGGATCAGTTGTTTCCATTTTCTACTCATGTGTTATTTACACTCCATTCTGAAACAAAAGCTTTTTCCGATCTCATTGCATCTTTTCCTGATGAAAAGGTTGTGATTTAACTTTTGTGCCTGTTCTGGTTCTTGGACACTTTAAACTTTAAAATCAGTGCGAGACATGTTACAGCTCCGTCAGGCCAGGATCACAAACTCTACCCTGGACTGTAATAATCACACACAGCAAGTCAGTTGTCTTTGGCTAAACTATGCCCTCCATACCAACCTCTCTTGCTTCACTGGTTTTTCTTCACTTTGCAACCTGTCATGATCTAAAGTTATTCACTGAGGCTAAGTTTTTATTTTACTTCTCAACTTCATCAAGGGCCTGGCTGAAAAGTTTTATTTATGGCCCAGACAGCTGATACCAGTCAACCATGTCAGGTCCACAATATGGCAAGCCCTTATCCCCTACTCCCCATTTTCATTTGCAAACCAAGTACATGCCCCCCTCCTCCCCTTATTTCCCCACTTATCCTCCTCCCCTTTCCACCCTTTTCTTTCTCCCAAAATATTCCTCCATTATCTTTAATCGCTAGAGCTGAAGTGACACTTCTCACATGAGAGCTAACGGCTGGGAAGAGAGATCTAGACACGCTGGCCTAGATTCATTCCCTCTGCGTTTTTTTGTTTGTTTTGTTTTGTTTTTGTTTTTCTTTGTCTGAGGGAACAGTGACTAAGTAATTTGTACCTGCTATAGATAAGCTTTCAGCAATACAGGATAAGCCCCACTGGCTAGCGACAGCTATAGTTGATATGGTGCAGCTCTCTGGGTCTTCACTCTCCATTCCCCACTTGTCTCAAGCACCATCAGCTTTTGTAGAACAACAAACTTTGGCCTGGGTCTAGAACCTGTGGTCTTCAGATGTCTGCTGACAAGATGTTTGGGCAGTCATCACTTCCTCGATTTCAAGCCCTTACCAATAATTTCCCTTCTAACCCCATAAGTGTCACTAAATCTATCAGAATCAAGAAAACTATGATGAAAAAGCATAAAGATTCAAGAATTATACACTATATGAAAAATTTCTTTGGTGGAAGAGATTAGTCTTGACATTTCTAGAGTTAAACTTGACATGAAGGATTAGACCAGATAAGGCACTGAAGTTGCTATTGTTGAGATATGAAGTCATTTCCAGTGGATACATGTGAGAAATGTCAATGTTAACATTCAGTGTGAAAATGTTGGCTTACATCCGATATACTGATAGCATGAGAGCGCAAAAGAGTGTCTGATATGTAAATAAAGAGATAAGTAGACTGCTTGGGGATGTGTCCTAAATGGTAGATTTTGCCCAAAATATACGATTTTGTGCTTATGTTTTATTTTAAAAGCCCTGCCTTTTCTGCATATATAAATGGTATCAGAAAAGTCAGTAAGTGAATTCTAATGTGTTTGACCCACAGTCATTCAACAGTAGACCTAGCCTACTGTCAACCAGGATTTGGCTCAAGCTGGCAGCTACATGCAGTAGTAAATCATCACTATTTGATTATAAATAGGCAAAGAATCCATAAAATACTTGATTATGACCTCTTCTAGCAATATCATGAACCCCAGTGCCACGAATGGACATTGGATGACTACTGTTTGGCGAGAAAAACTGCTGATCTTTCAGATTTTCAGTGTATATGATCTAAAATGAATTTCCATATCCTATAAATATTGAAATTTTGCTATATTTTCTGTTACTTCAGAGCTCATTTGTGGACTATATGTCATAGTAAAGGTCAAAACACTCTTGGTTTGGACAAAAAAAGATGTGGGGGGGCCCCCTAAAGAACCAGGAAATGACTCTATGGGAGCCCTAATAATGGTAGGGGGTTGGGAGCCAAATCTGAGAAAGGATACGCCCAGACCGCCAGGAAACAACAACAATTGACACAGCAGTCATGGAGAGAGGGCTAGTATGTAAAGAAGTGTTGTTCCGAGGCTGAAAGCCGAACACAAAATTTTCCATGTTCAGTTTACGCTGAAAAAAAAAACTTCAAAGGTATTTTTCTCAAAAACCTGGTTTTGACAGTATTTTGCTTTTTTTTTTAAAACCGATTCAAACCAAATTTGGTACACATCGTTTCCATAACAAGACCAAAAAACATACGTCTGCACAGCCCATTCAGTTGATAAGTTTTAGAGAAGAGTGAGTTTTCAGTTTGAAAAAAAAAAAACAGCGAAATTTGAATTTTCATTACATGGCATTTTTAAAAATTTCTCGAAAATTTTCTATCGCAAGGAAAGGGCCAAAAATAAATAACTTTTTCGATATTATGTCAAACAATATTTTCACCAGGTTTTATCAAGTTTCATTGAAATTTGGTGGAGGAGAAGATTTTAACTTCAGTCAATTTGGGGATGCAAAATCGAAGATGGCGGATTTGCCGTGGCAACTGTATGAAAACCTCAATTTTTTTTTTTTTTTTTCACTATTATCTTCTAATTTGAACATGCTGAATTCGATGGAAAAGGTTAAAATAGTCTATCTCCAATAATAAAAAAAATCGTTTCCGCCCCCTCCCACCATAACCCATTCAGTACCACAATGCCTGACAACACCTGCTACTGATTCAGAAAAACATCTGGTAACACCGACTACCTATAGTCTTTAAATTCATTTTCTTAATGGCCCTTCCCTCCTAAGGGACCGGGGTTTATAAGTAGGTTCTCTGCTCCCATCCGCATGCAGTGTAAGCTTGCCATCGGTGAGGTGTCTCCCATAGAGTGCCATCCTTGACATTCCAGGGGAGACATCTCTTCTCTCTCTCCTTGCCCCCGTCTTCTTTCCCACTTTCTTTCCTCTTCTTCTTGACATGCAAATGTATCTTACTGTGTTTGGCACAATATAGCCGTAATTGTGCTGATGCCTCCTAAAATCCCAACACAACAATCTTAATAGCCCTAAATACGAGATCTTGCAGAAACATGTCATAGAATAGTCAAAGGAAGTCACTGCCATATTGGAATAAAGTATTTGAAAGCTACGATTGTTTGAAGATCGCATTTAATTTTTCAACCTTCTGATAAACATTTTGTGGGACCATCACATTATGAAGAAGAGACATGGTCTTTTCATGGAATATGAAGCTGATAATAAATCAGACATAGATCAAGAAATTGAGCATAATTTAGAGGAAGAGAGTCACAGTGATGACAGAGCAATCATATCTAGATATCGATCTGGTAAAGACTGGCGCAGGTGCAGTCTGAATTTTAGTGTTTTATCCCTGTTGTACCCGAAAACATATACAATTATCATATATAGCATTTATTTCTCAACATACTGCACCTGATTTCAGGCAAAAAAAACATGTAAAAATGTGTTATATCTTAACCCCTCGACTGCCAGACAAAATAATCCAATACTGCCTGGGGTAAATCAGATGATTTGGGTGTTTTCACTTAGAAGCGCAAAACTCTCTTATTTACACAGGAATTTGCTCTGTCATTTTGTAGTATTGTACTAAAATACCATCGTCTTTCATATAACATATAAAAAAATATATATATAAAAAATTTCATGACAAAATTTAAAAAAATTTTTTCAAATTAATGACCTTTTTGTATGAAATATTTTAGTTTTTAGATATGTCACAATGCACACATGTCATCTTTCTAGCACATATTACAAGTAATATGCCATCAAACAATGCATATTCATGAGTAATTTTTCACTGAAAAAAAAAAAAACTGACTACATGAACTAGCTTGTAAGTGTCTTTATTGCTTCCAGAGGTTAGGTTTGTGTGATATGCAGTGTAGCATTCTGGAATGTGCAGAGCAGGTTCTCTCTTGGTATGCCCCATTTATTTCTTTCACTGGATCCTGGTCTAGATCTAGATCTAGGCTTTGATCTAGTTACGATTTATGTCTCAGATTCAGTATTCGATGCATAATCATGTTCACTTTCATAATCACTGTCACTGTCATTTTGCATCTGCTTGACCGCACCTCTCATCTGACATTCAAAAGCGTCTGTTTCCCCTTCACCGCCATTGTCATATTCATTGAAAAAGTCTTCAGAATCTCACATGATGTGCTCTCATTGTCATCACTATCCAAGTTATGAGCTATCTCATTGAATGGCTCGATTACTGTACACTTAGGTCTATAGCAGTTACTACACAACACCATTTTGAAATTTTCATGATGTTTGAAGAAGAAGTTCGAACACAAATCTTAAAAATTCACAAAATCACCCCCAATCCATCAAACCGAACCAGCATGACCTCTATATAAACATGGGATTGTACTCAGAAAAACATCCAACACGAGTTTCGCAGGTTATGTCTCTTTGGCCTTTTCGCCAAAAATACCACCATAATAGACCCGTAATAGAACGAGTTCTGTTTATGTGGCAGTATGATGATCGATATGTACGGGCCCAAAAGATTCAGGACGAAGCAGCGAAGGAGTTAATTTTTTTCTACAACCACCAGAGTTTTCATTCTTATTATCTCCCTTTAGCTCGTATTCGTAAATGATCCCAGAATGGATCTAAATCTGGAGTCATAAATTTACATCGCGGTTGTCAACAAGTGCACAGTAAGTGAAAAAACAGAACGAGGAGTGAGATGGGACACAGTTAATCAAAGATTTAGCTTCAGACAGGAACTGCACGAGCGATTGCAGGCCAAGTGATGATCAGATCATGGATGTCCAGCTCAGATGAATGATCACTTACGATGTGGGTGGGACAGGCCATTGGTATAATACACAACAGTGCATGTACAGAATGCATTATGTACTGTTGGCCTAAACACACGCCTTGTCACCTGCATCCAGCAGGACTACAGCTCATAGCAATGCCCAGGAGAACACAATTTTCTTTCTCGATTATGAGTTAAAATAATACTCCAGCCGCACTCAAACTGACGACAAAGTATGTTAAAGAGAAAAACAAGTACGTGATGTCTAAGTGGTTCGGATGCAGGAATTTATATATATATCAGAAGGCAGGATACTGGGTCGAAATTCGAAATGAGGGAGGATTCTAAACAAAGCTGCATACATGTAGCACAATAGTCTCTCATTACTGATCAGACTGACACACGGTAACATTTTCGTTTATTTTGTGATCATCAAGTTCAGCTTCCTAGTCATCATTGGGGCAGCTTGTGAGAAATACTGCAAATCAAAATACAACACACTCATCTTTTATCCAATATCACAGAAAAACTGGAAAATTACCTGCCTAAATGGAAAATACAACTACGAATAGGAATATGAATACTTATAGACCCATAAAGAAATACATCTTTGAGCTTTTATGGGCGTTTTTTAGAAAACTCATTTACTAAATACTTTGTTGAGGGCCTTTCCCGGACCTTCGCGCATCCCGCACGATTGGCCAGGTCACACTAAATACTATTCAGCAAATCGAAATTAAGTATTCTGTACAAAAAAAATTCATAGCTGATAACTTGTTCACAAATTTTGCTGAGTTTTGTCCTTCCGTTCAATAAATTTTACCAACCTGTCCCTTTCGGCATGCACTGGTTTTGCCATATTGGGATATCAGTCGATGCATTTGCAGTGTTTGCTGGTGCTGAGGCAAGATAGTCCTCAACTGCCCACATCTGTGTCATTCTTACCCCCAGTCATTTTTATCCTTCTCAGGAGAAAAATATGTAGTGTACATCTGTTAACTGACAGCCACCTACATGCTTTTAGATCACACCTACTTTTGCGACATTTTAGAACCCACCTCTGGAATCATTCTCTGAAGGATCTTTTTTGGAAGTGGGCCCACAAACTATCCTGAATTTCTTGTGCCAAGAGGGGCCTGTATTCTAGAATCCAAACCATCAATCTGAAATTTCCCTTTCCCAATGTCTGCAGGCTCTTGAACCCTGGTATACAGTGGCATGATGCCATGAAGTGTCTGCTGGTCATCAGCAACAGTGACAAAAGTATGAAACTGTGAACCTATCGTGGGCCATACAAAAAAACCACGAACAAGGAAATCTCGAATTTACAGAAATGGCGAACGCCATTATTGACCCCGTCTAAATTCCTATGATTTCTTTGTATTCATAAAATCTATTTCTCAAAACTCTCAGTAAAGATTTCTCGAACGATTTTATCATCATCTACCAGATTTCAAAGAAGAAAAAAAAATGTCTGATTAGGCCATTTCTTTGTCTGGCCTTGCTCCTGTTGATGATAAAGGGAAAGGCTTGGGGAAATAGTAGGGGTAGTAGGCAGTGTTCAGTGTAGGTCTAAATTTGGGCCTCATCAAAGGTGAATTACTGGGAGGAGATGATGTGGTAATTGAGTGAGGTGATGGACTAGGCCACACATGCTGCCTGTATTGCAAAGAATACCTATAACCTACATGACGAAATCCATGCACAGCAAAGTGGTGGGCAATGCGATGTCCAAAAGACAATGGATGATGTCATGCAGGAGAAATCAGGGGTGCTAATTCCTGGAAAAATGTTCAGATCAGACCACATTAGTATCGTCATGGTTATGTCCCATTAGTGGTCCTTCTGTTTTTGAGAAAAAAAAAAAAATGCCCTCATGGAAATCTTGAATTATGGAAAACTCGGACACATTTTCGAATCCCAAGAAATCTGAGTTTTCCATGCTCGACTGTATTTTTGTTTGATACCTTCCTTTCACAATCTTTGATCATTCAAATTAAGTACATCTTTTGATGTTCTTCATCAACATTCTACCATGATAGGCATAATACAGCCCTAAGAGCACAACAAATGAAGGGTTCCTGGGCAATATGCAACAAACACCATTTTTGAAAATTACCCCTCAATAGTGAGAATGGTGATAGTGCTATATGGTGAGGACTTTTCTTTTCACCAAAGGGACTTATCCTTTCTGAAAGTTTTCAGAACATTCCAGTTCTTAATGATATATTACTAGCATTTTTCTCTAAACGGTGATTTTGGATATGTCTCATTTTGCCCTGAGACCCTACAAATACAGCAGAAATATCTTGCCTGTGAGAATCTCATGCCACTGTCATAATGAAAGGGAGAAGGACAGAACATTTCATATCCATTAGAACGACCTCTGCCCATATAATGATAGCAACTGCCTTAGCATTTCTTACTCGTACTTGCACCGGACTATCAGAAATGATGTTTTCAGTTCTAGAAGATAAGGCTTTACCAAAGTAGGTTCCATATAGAGGAAAAACACTTCACGCCTTCAAGAATTGTTCAATACTTTCGCACCCATACTGTTTTCAAAAGAGTTTAACATTCTAAACAGATCACTGGTTTCAGGGGACCTAATTTCAGCCTACAAGCACAAAGTAAGGTTTTCTGCAGATTATGGTGATGAATGGCTTCATCACTTGTGAGAAAACATGAAAACTGAGAACATGTGGCAAGCCACACAGTATATTACATATTTATATATGCCCTTTTTTTTTTTTTTTTAAAATGGACATTCCCTTTGTACTCATATTTTTGATATACACCCTAACATGGTTAATATGAAATTTGCCAAGGATATCAAACATGTTGTATTATCACTATTTTGCTATATCTGAAAAGGCTATTTTTAAACAGGAAATGCAACTCTTGAATGTAGCCCGGGGGGACGGCCCTGAAATGTGGATTTTGCCCAAAAAATGCCATTTTGGGCTTTTGTTTTCTCTTAAAAGTACTGCCTTTTCTGCGTGTAAAAATGGTATCAAAAAAGTTGCTAAGTCAATTCTAACGTGTTTGACCAATGGTCATTCAACGGTAGACCTAACGTATTGTCAATCAGGA
>JBCAUA010000008.1:746680-772143 GCA_038406235.1 Peronia verruculata | reverse complement strand
TTTTTTTTTACTGTTTTCCTCTAATTTGAATATGCTGAATACGATGGAAAAGGTTAAAATAACCTAACTCTAGTAATTAAAAAAATCACCTCCAGGACCCCCCCCAATTCATAGGAATGCTATTACATATGTCTTGCGCCCAGAGCAAATGAGTCAGAAGTCGCTCCGGGCAATCACGAGTTATGCCCGTTTTTAACTATTTACCGACTCAGATACCAATTTTTAAATTTTTTTTTTTCGGGAGAGAAAAGGTTGAATTTTCATTTTGAGGAAAATAACACACATTTTTGCATCTTTGTCGGAAAATAGTTAAAAACAGCGATAACTTGAAATCTCCCCAGTCACATTTCAACTCATTTGCCCTGGACGCAAGACATATTACTATGTTCATTACTATGCCTCCTGGAAGAATTGGAACTGTTCAATTAGGGTTCTGTTCTTCAAGACTGTAGACAACACTGAGCTGGGAATATAGTTTCTGCAAATGTCCATCATTTCAGTAAACCTTCATCAAGTTCACGAATCAGATTCAGTGTCCTTTTGATCAGCAGCAAAAAAAATCAGATCCCTTATGCTTTCATATGTTTTGTTTTTAAGCCTTCATCAGATCTAGGTTTATGGTCAGTTTCCAGCATCACATTGGTAGATCTTCATTGTTTTCCTTATGAAACTGAGGAAAGTCAATCCTCTATACAGTACTGCTTTTCAAGAAACACCAATAAGTGTGACTTCTTTGTTGTTTGGCTGACCCAATGCCTGCTAGTGTGAATGACTAAAAAGACAAAGGCCAATTCATCCTCTGATACTTGGTTTTTAGCTATAAATAGCGATAAATCATAATAACCTGGCATATATATCGAATACATTACACCCTCACACAGTTTATCCTACTCGATTGGAGTCACATAAGCAACGGTTGAGGTATGAAATGGGGAGGGGAAGGTGTATGATTTCTACACACTTGCATCTCAGGCCTTATCTTTCTTATTGTATTGTTGTGCTAGGCAGTATAACCTATTAAGGGTACTGAAGACCTCATGGATGATTTCTTTGTTTGAAGAAATTTAATCAGGTACATGAGCTTGGCATTGGTAAATGTCTTAATATGACAGAAAGATGCGGTCAGGGGAGCAAAAGCCTTTCGTAATAACGGTAGAACTCAGATCAGCCCATAGTTTTATTTCGTAGACAAATTACAATGATAGCAAAATAACCATTCCTAAAGATTATTTTGCAATAATGCAAGTTTCGTGTTATGAGTTTTCTTACTAACCATTTTAGAGCGTACGCTACTGTCCCAGGCACAATATATCTGTGATCGTGCTGATATAGCATTAAATCTAAACCAAACCAAACTAGGCACTACATAACCGAACTAGGCACTGCAATGGGGACACACAAATAGTACGTCATGCATGAGGCAACCAAAATCGGTGGCCTTTAACAATCAGAAATCAAATCTAATGTCCGAGCCAAACATTTCAGGAGGTTGAAAGTCATCATTTCAATTTTTCAAAACAACATTGTGTAGACAAATTGATCTCATTTCACTTGAGTAAATGGAAATGGAAATACCCACAGCAATTAATAGTTTTCAATCCAGTGTTCCAGCCCACTGTAGACCAAAGTTTTAAGGTCCACATATACAAGAGTTTACAATAACAGCCCATACATGAAAGTACTGGCCTCATGACTTCTGAAAAGACTTCTGATCTGTGTATTTTTTTGTGACTAACTGCAACGTCCATCTCACTGCATGGGGTAGCCAAGAAATCCAGTTTGGAAAATACTACACTTGACAGATCCAGCAACATCCTCAAAAAAGTGGATCCATAGCTCAGAAAAAAAAAAAGAAAAAAAAAAAGAAAGAAAACTGACAGATCAAGAGCAATATAGAGTGAACTCTTTGACAACCAAGCATTTAAGTGAGGTTGAAGTGTAACAAATATTGAAGTAGGCCCTGCCATAAAGCCAGCAAAGTTTTCGGACCATTAAAGTAGGACACTACGTGACAGCATAGCTCTGCTTCAGGTTACAATTATAGCACGGGGAAATGAGTGAATATAGAGAGCCATCCTCTTGAATCTATTTTTACCACAACAGATTTTACATTCTCATCATGTCTACAGAAATCTATTGCCTGCTACGCTTTCAGTGACCTCAAAAAGATAGTGTGAAGAAGAAATTTTTTTATGTTAGCTTGCTCTTACCGCAAAAGTGTCAAGAGGTCAGGTCAATCTACCCCGCGATGAAGTCATTTATATTTAAATAAATTTCCGATCAACATGCTTACAGTAACAATAGTCCTCGTCTCATGTCCCCAATGGGCGTCAACTAACACAAAATATTACCATTACAGAAACACTTGCGTGTCAGCAGTGTCTTCCAATTCTTTTAGGGTTAATATCTACGACGTTTTTATTTGAAGAGCATTGCGCAGTAAGTTATGCAACTAAATAACGAAAACTGTATAATCTCATACTCGCACAAACATATCCCCACTCATGTCAACAACGCGCCCCCCTATTTCACACACCTCTCCTAGACCCCCCTCCTCCTCCCCCCATCCTGTTAATCTCCCCTGACTACTGTTGTCCTTTCCTCCCTCTCACTCTCCCCACGTTGTGTCTCCCCTTGGCTCCTCGCCGCAGTAACCAGCCTTTTTTACATAGCATAAAAACCAGTATTCAGACCTCTCAGACTCCAAAGCTGATAGGATTCTTCTACAGCAGCATGTGTTGTACGCAACGCGCTCACCCATTGTGCCACTAACACAGTTACGCATGTGTGTCATGAATTAGTTGTGAATTTGGCTTGTTAGTGTATTGAAGTCCTACTTTCAATAACGGACCTGTTTTTTATAATGCTGTACATTGTGCGCTGCTGTGATGTTCTAATTTCATTGGGTCATATATTTCCATGGAGGCCCAAAACCTCTGAACTGAGAGAGGGAACCATGACCGCCCAGCAGCGAGCAGGCACCAGCCTTCCATTTTTTAACTGGATATATAAAAGCGCTTCAGTGTTACAATCGGTGGTAATAGTTGTCGCGACTCGTTATCGCACACTATTACGAGGACTATCCATTTGCAATTTTAACATTTGTAGAAAACTAGATATGTGCATAATTTCGCGAAAAAGCTACACATGTGGTCTCGCCATTGCGCCAAGCGCATGCGCGACGGAATCGCGTCCATATTGCAACGATGTGCTTCTATTTTCATGGAACTTCAAGAGACTTCGTAGCTAAGCAGTTGTGACAGGTCATTTCTACATAAAAATCAACATGTATGGCTCTTCACGTGTAAGGTAAGATATCCTTCTACCCCTTCTCAGTCTTTTTGATAAGACAAGCGCAACTAACCTAAACGCCAAGAAAACTACTGTCAAGGGTAAAGATTTCAAGATGGCGGAAGAGCAAGAGACGTGCTGCATCCAACTGCATTCATCTAGCCGGCAAGACCCACTAATATTTTATACACAGCATGTCCTCTTTAAAAGGCGCATATTTTTTTTATACTGCCTCGATGAATGTGAATAGGGTACAGGCTGACATGGATTTTGAATATGCAGTGTAGCCTTACATCGGACTATTCATGCAGCAGTTGAATTTTTTTTTTTTTTTTCCCCATTCTTTAACAACCGTCCATATCGTGTGGTGGGCTATAAGAAATAAAGGAACACGCATTTTTCTTTTCTTGATGATTTCATTCGGCTGCTTGAAGTTTTAATTGAGTTCTGTTAGGAAAAATGTAATTTATTTGGTGGAGGATCACTTTGCAGTGGATTCAATCATAGATTTAACCCGGTCTACTTTTTCTGTGCTGAATGGCATGGGGGCGAGACATGGAGTGTGAGAGAACATGGAGCGAGGGCTATAGCACAACTGGGTCACAAGTTCAGGAAATGGGGCAGTGGGGATGGCGGGAGAGAGAGGTGAGAGAAAGGCATGGGTGGGCAGTACACATAATTGTAGATTGAGGGCGAATTTTATGAGGATAAAAATCGCTCAAATAACCATGTGCACCAAACAAATAAGATTTCAAGAATATCTCATATCCCTGCTGTCAAGTTGGATTAGAAATGCGATAGATGCTATAAGTAAAGATTATCCCTGCTGTCAAGTTCAGTAAGGAATGCGATAGATACTATAAGTAAAGATTAATCAAGCATTATCACATTATCTAGCAGACATTCAGCCACTAGCTGCACTTACAGACCAAACTACACATCAGTCTTAACATGTCTAGTGCTTGATGATCAGCCAGGCACACCACGCATCCGGCATGCAAAACACAAAGGCAAGCAGCCCTGCTAGGCAGAAAACTGAGAGAACAAAGAGTAGCTGGAGCACTAGGGCGAAAGCTCATATACATTCCCGCAGAGTTTTCATTATCATCAGCATTTTCATTGACAGTAAGAGATTTCATGTGAAGTATGAGGTATTTTTATGTTGTCTCACTACATAATAATTCTTCTGAAGTTATAAGTATTTGTCCAGCGTGTCCCATCTTCCGCCATTACTTGTCCATAGCGTTTTCATGCCTTGTAACCTTTAACGCACTACATTTTTTCCAGCCAATCAAATTTCCGCTGATAATAGTTCAAGAGTAACAAAGAAATGAAAGCAGAAGCAACACTAAACCTGTACATTTTTATTTAAGGAGAAATAGAATTAACCATGAGGTGGAGAGAAAGAAAAACGGTGTCACAAACACACCAGGAAAAGAGACCATGTGTAAGCAAAATGGCGGAGATGCACACAAGCTTTTGTGCTGTGGCAGACATTGATGATGTCATGGGGGTGGGGAGGGAATTAGGTCATGTGCTCTGAGGCAATGGCGGGAAAACGAATCTACCATGTGGCCAGCGCATTCATTTGTGGGTGTGAAGCTTTCATATGTTGCTGATGTTTGACACGCCTACTCTGTGGTTACCAGACCTGCAGAGCTGGTTTAGGTGTGTAGCATACATTGCATCATCATGTCTGCCCGCGCAACTGAACATCTGACTTAGGGTGTGGGAGGTGTAATCGCTGTTCTGTTCATACATCATCTTTCTTCAGGCAAGGAATCGATATTTCACTTTTCTTTCTTTTCTCTCTGTTCATCTATTCCATATAGGAAATCTTATTACATTTAAGCTATTTTTATAAACTCCACAGAACAAAATGAACTTAATGTTCTCATTCAGCGTTTTATTCCTGTAATATTTCATAAATATAAGAACAGGTGAACAGTATATCTTCTATTTTATTAAATGGTCGTCAATGTTGTCCTTTGCGTTGTATCTTGCCTGAAGCCGGATGATATACTATATTTGTCATCATGAAAAGGAGTGACAAATTTTAATTCTCACAAAATATTCATCTACACCTAAGACTGTTTTTTTCTGTTAAATGGTTGTGACCTGACAATCTCTTTTCCCATTTATAGTATACTGAATTCGCAAACAGTACAAATCGTTATAATAAATTCATATAAAATCTTTTTATTTCATTCACAATCTGAGACGCGTCATGGTGAAATCAGGTACTCGTCAAACTGAGGCAAAGGGAGAAATCACCAGTTTTTTTAACAGTGAATGATTTTTCAAACACAATTTTTTTTTTCCTTCACAGACTGACCTTTCTATATCAATCTAAAAATGCACTTCAGAATTAAATTTGCTGAAACAGACTGAGTGAAAGCCTGAAATATGTGATTTAGTGGCATAGCCTGAAAAAGATTAACAATAGTAATCAGCTATTTTCTCACTAAAGTCAGCTACAGCAGCAGGTCACCAGCATCGTCATTAATCATCAATATCTTCACTTCTACTTCAGGCAGAGCTAAATTTTTATACACAGAAAGGGAAATGAATGAACTTCACAGTGATAGCAATAGTCCCATATGCTAACAACTTGACGAGAGCCTGATTTCATTATGTCCCATCTCATATTTATGGATCTAATATTTCTTCCTTTTTCTTTTCAAATCTATGGGAAAAGAGGTTCTGTAGATTGCCTGACAATCCTTGTAACTAAAATTTATTCCTTGCACTGGTAATATGCATTCATTTCACACTATATCTTTCCCTCAAGTTGATTTCAAGGAGGACATAGCCCCCCCCCAACAAAAAAAAAATAACATTGCTAATGTATTTATTACTAATAATCATCTCTCATGGTTTATTTGAAGCGAGAACAATTACTAGACATATCCCATGTTGTTGTGAGAAATTTGTTATCCAGCCTGACATTTCTTTTATTTCCTATCTGAACTTGAAAAGGCAAACTGCAAAGATACCTATCTTAATTTACGGGTCTTGTGTTTCTTATCAGGACTTCAGCAATAGCTGCAGCTAAGGTACTAAAAAATGAACTGTATCAAATGACGGATGGTGGAAAATAATTTATAACTTAAACATGCATAGAGATTGATTTCTCCCACCAGCTCACAGTGCAGTGTGTGCAACACATATTAACATCTTCATTTTGGTATCAACAGTTGCTAACATTTCTCCACTTTCTGTGTGTATGTGGTCCCACTGGCTAATTCATAGACTAACTGGTCAGCAGTTGTTTGCAAGATAGAAACATCAAATATATATCCTCAGTTCTGTTTTCTTTAGCTTTTTCGTTACGTGTACCAGTATTCATCTCACTTTCTTCATGCAGTCTAACAGTGGGTGCCTTTTCCTTACTACCATACTCTCTCTACCTTCTTCATTCTCATCCTAGTATCTCTCATGTCACAAATGAACATGTTTTCCTTCTGACAATCTGACAACTACCTCTATTCAACTGTAATCTGAGACCTTATGATGAAATATGTTTAGTGTGTTTGGATTACAGACAAAGAATAAAACAGATAAGTCAAAAGCAGTGCAGGCTAGCAACTCCTCTCCCCCCTCCCTCCCCCTTCCCCAAACCACCACCACCACCAAGCAAAGTTTGTAGAGGAAAGTTTGAGAAAACTGAAGCCCAGTCCATTCAACTTTATGAAAATCACTACTGTGCAAGCAAGCCCCAGTTAAATGTACTGCTTGAAAGAGGTGCAGTGACAAGTATAGGAGATAAAATATAGAAACACATTAAAACTGCTGGCTTGAAAATTGATCAGTGTCAAGCCACTGGCATTTCTAGGTCACAGAAATAGTTAGCACACATTACATGCACACTGTCTGCTGACCTTTCCCGACCTGGTGACCCGCTTTCCTGTGCAGCTGCGCATGCGCTGTGTAAAGCTGGTGGACTGCACTAGGTTGGAGGGCGCGCTACATTCAAACTGATGGCGGGCACTTTTCCCATGCTGACATGCATGACAGCATGCGGTGTGTCCTTGTTGCACTATGTCTGTGTTAGACTGCCGCGCTTTCTTTCTCTCTACTTTAGCCCCCTTTTTTTTTCATTCTTTTAGTTATGTATAGCTGTCTAGTGTCTGACTGCCACCTTCTTTCATATAGTCTGATGCTTTTCAGGTTTAGATATCAGAAGATTCTATATAAGCTGTGTTATGAAACCTAGCCTTTAACAAAAAAGTATTAAAAATGCAATTAAACTGTTTTTTTCTCATTTTTTCTTTTGAAAGGATTTGTAAACTTTTAAAATACATTTCTTAAGGTATTAGAAAAAGTCTTGAGTTGTTGCAGTTTGCTATTTGGATAAGCCTCCATCTCCTCAGTAATAACTCTCTGGTGCCTCTCCCTATTACTGTATTATGTTTTAGCACTGATCATTCATTTAGGATTATATTATTTGTATGAACTTTTAGTTTTGAATTGAAACCCAATGTATTGCTTTGACCATCCTTTTTAAAATTTATGTCATAATTTCATATCAGATATCTCCTTGATTGAATCAACAAAATTTGAACTAGTCACTCAAACCCTCATTCTTATAATAAATTGTTATGTTTTTTAAAATTTTTGTTGACTTTTTTTTTTTTTTTTAAACTTCAAAATGTTGTATATATTATGAAGGAATTGAAATCAAAACGGTGTTCTCACTAATTAAACCTGCCCTGATGTATGTGTTAACAACACAATTTTTCTTAAAATATGACAATTTACATTGCCCAGGTGTAGAGGAAGGGAAGATGAATTGAGATATCAAGCAAACAAGTTAAGCTGGCTGGGAAATTTCACCAACTGCAAAATATTTTATCTAATGTACCACTTGATAAACAGCTTCTGTATTTATCTGCCTCACCCAAAGCAGATCCTCAGTTTGTGTTCTTGGATTTTGATATTGGCCTTTTTGCTTTCAGAATGTGTTTAACAGATATGTGAAATACCACGATATACATTTACTTTTTATTTGTGAAGTACAGATGTATCATTTACAACTATATATTTCTGACTTTCCATTGCATATTGCACTACACAATAGACTGATCACGCAGATTCAAATAGGCTAGTTTGTGGGTTTTAAAGAAGTGCCGACTCACACACACCTAAATATCATCATGCGGAAGATTTCTGTAGCAAAAAAGTCCTTGCGATAGCCACTGGCAATGAAGCTTACCCATTTGTCAGTCATAATCATTCCAGAGCACTTTTCAGACTGAATTTGAGAATGACTGACTGAAATGGTTTTAGTGATATTCTTTAATATGAAACATTCATGCGGCTTCAGTTTTGTGATTGTATGCAATGCGAACGAACAATCTAGAACTGTTTTGTCCAACAGGTTTATTAGATGAACAGATAGATCTCAGTGTGTACGAATAACACAAGAGTAAAGAACATTCAAAATGAGCGCCTATAGTTCTTACAACCTTCGCGCCATAATCGAATACAACAAATTTTCCAACATCCTGATGTTGCGCGCGCGATCTTCAGCGTCAACGATGAGGCCTAAACGTTAAAATATAAAAACTGCCCAGTCAGTCAGAACCCACGTGTATCGATCAGAGGAAAGGAGAAAATTCATGGGTGGAAACTGCCAGATCAAACATATTACAGATGGATGTTCCATGGATATGATTGAGACAGTACTAGGAATGGATTATTTGCCTGAAGTGAATGCTGATAATTTCAATAAATTAGACATCAAACTTTGACGTGTAAAACAGTAAATACTTATAAATGTATAACGCATGCGCATTACAGCACATGTACCCATAGCATTTTGTGCACATGTGCTGTTCAACAAATGAATAAGAGGCACCAGTAACGCATGCGCGGAGTAACAAACACACTGACACACGCACATCCTGCGCATGCGCCTGTGCAGTTGAGCTTCACCCATGACCGCCAGAAGTTTGAATGTTTAACTTCACAGCCTGGCTATCTGGGGTCTTATCATTGTCAGTAGAACGGATTCTGCCCCCCTTCCACAAACTACCAAGACCCCAATGAATAGCAAATAGATTTGCATACATTTATAATTATGTATGATTAAAAGCATCTACATTTTGCACAAGGGCAACTGAAAGATTGCGGATACACTAAAGGAAGTTAGGCTTTGAGAGAGTAAAAGCTATCCACCTACATAAAGTTAAGAACAAGTCATGTCCTATCTAAAACTGCCAATGCCTCCCCCTTCGCCCCACGACCCCACGTGACCCGATTTTGTCCCACTGTGCCGCATGCGCATGCGTCATGCACCATAAAGTGCAAGGAGGGATGCAGACCGGCAGGCAAACCAGCCTGCTATTGCACCATCTGTTTGAACTTACAAGACAAGCACACACACATATTCACTTGTCTGACCTAGTTTCTGAGGAGAGGAAGGGAGAGAGAGAGAGCAAATCTCTCTCTCTCTTACAGCATTACCATGTGCTGCCTCTTATTGGTCAGATTTTCCAATGCCTCACCACGGCCTCACTAGTGTTCACTTTTTGTGTTTGTGATTCTACATTCGTGCCGGGGAGTCCCTCTATTGGCGTTTGTTCTTTATGGATACTTATCGACATTTTGTGAAGCCGGTGACCGTGTTCCTAAGTTCTGCTACAGCCGATTGTGTTTTGTTCTCCATGCGCTAATATGACGAAGGATATGTGAACCTTCAATGCTCCACTGAGGCCAGGATTTAGGCAAAAGAATTGTGTCAGGGGTAAGGTGCGCATGCGCTGGGCAGGAAATAACGCCATGTTTTTCAGTTTAAATTTTGTAAAACCTCCAGCCACGGATCTAAATCGGCGTAAGTTTTTATTCTCGGTTAACGACTAAATATTTCTGTGTATATATGATATACGACTATTATCGTGCGTTATTACGAATATTGCGCTAGCGAAAGTGACAGATGAAAGTTGACCTAAACGACTCTGTATATCAGATCTATTCATTCGTTCGCGTATCGCTGGCTACTCTTTTTACCCCATCACCATTTTTGTTTTCTTTCTCGACCAAAATTTCTTCATTTTCTTTTCTTCTTCTTCTTTTTTTTTAATAAATATCCTTTCTTTCTTTTTTATTATTTTATACTTTTAAATTTATTTTAGATTTCATTATATGTACAAACTTTGATAAATGCATTCACGCGACTTCAAGTGCCTCCTATACAGCATGCATGCGCCATCTTTGATTGTATCTTGCTTGGGCTTTAATTTCTGTTTGGCTTGTACTATACGCCCAGGATTGCTGAGTGTTTTGTTTATTTATATCTATTGCTTAGAATATTTTATTTAGCGCTTTTTCCCCTTCTTCTCTCTTCCTGCCCCATTTTTTACAAATAACATATTTTTTCCATAAATAAAATAGAAAAAGATAACACACAAAAAAAAAACAACAAACAAACAAAGAAAAAAGAATGTAAAATAAAAAAATAAACAGGAAAATAAACCTAGACCATGCAGCACGAGTTGTCAGCTGCCCAACACTTCAATTAACTGTCCATAACAATATTTAAAATGTGAGGGATTCTTTCTTTACCTGTTTCATACACAACTCAACTTGGATGAAAAGTTTTACTTTTTCTTCATTCTATCAGTGCCTATATTATTCTCAACTCTTTACCCGTTTTTGCCAATGTGGTCACATTTAGATTTATTAGCATTGCAAGAGCTTTGACATAAATTACTACTTCGTTTCTTTCAACTGACCTCGTGTCAACTTTTTTGTTTCATTCTCTTTCCAAAAATATATTTTATGCCATTATTCTTGTACAGAAAGAAATGTTTACTAGCATGACAGAGGTCACCCCTTTAAATTATAAACAACAACAATAATGATAATTCTCTGCAGTTGCTGTCTAGAAAGGGCACAACAACATGCCATTGAGTTTGGTCCTTTGCGACTGTCATGTGCTGAACTAGTTTCAGTTAATAAATTCCAAGCCATAATCAAATGCTGACATTCAAAATTCATTTTTTGACACTAGCTTACACAGACCTGCTAGGGATGCCAGTACGAAAAAAGACCATAATCACCGTCAAACAAAAAAAAAAAAAAGACACTGGGTAAAGTAATATGGCACACATTGGCTACTTTTGAAAAATTCTTCCGTATTTTTTTTTTTTTTAAAATGTATCCCCACCTTCCTGATCATTTATCAAGACTGCAGCTCGAAAAAAAAAAAAAAACAATATTTGCAAAGAATCTTTCAGCCAGTTAACAGTTGACTTTCTTACATAAAACTTCTTTTCACGTAATTTTTCATCTTTTTTAAACTATCAAGAAGTTATATTTGTCACAAACAGTTCTCACAACTTTTCATTGTGCAATTTCATACCAAGGTGATAACTTGTGTAAGGGCCGTCCTAATTAACAGCTGATTACATTATATTCAAAATGCCTAAAGCATGTAAAGAATAAGGATATTATTTTCCTTCAAATAAACAGCGTATATTTTTTAAACTATTTTGAAACCAGTAAAATGCTGAATAATTTGTATACGTTATTTTTTTTTTTTCCTGTTTTGATAACTGAATTTTGTCATAACATTTTGCAGTTTTTAAATTAAATATATTTGTTTTCCCAAGAGAATTAAATTAGTACTGCATTTCTTCATCTAAATTTGGCAGATTCTACAAATTATTACTAAGAAACCAACAGAATGCAGCCACAACTTTTCTAGACCATACCAAAACACCTCTAAAAATTTATCTGAACCACTATGTTACACAAACGCCTTTTTAAATTCACATGTTTCCTCAGCTATCATTCAACCATACAAATGCCAACAAAAATAGTCGAGACTAGCCTAGGCTTTCTTTAACCATAATGTAGTCATGCTCAAGAAATGACAATCTAGTTTAGACACAACTATATACAAAGTACTTTTTTTACCATATTGTATGTCATCGGCAATAACTCCTGTGCAAAGTATAAGCCAGTCTGTCATTAAATCAGTCTCTTGATATTTTTAAGGTTAACCTCTTCAGCATCTGATTGATATACAACTACATCGTAGATACTGTAGTGACATAATAGTACGATATGGCAGTAAGGAAAAGATCAACTCCCATATACATGCTTCATGTACTCTTATGGCATAAATGAATGATCATGGCATAAATGAATGACCATAAGTCTTGTGAATCCATACACTAAACAAAAAACTGCCAAAATTAGTAAACAGGCATCTTTTCCTGGATACAGAAGTGGATTTTAAGGTGACCTGTTACTACTAACAACTACAATGCACCCGAGAACTAAAAGTAGGTCAACAGAACAGTGTTTACAATGGTAGGCAACTTGAGACAAGCCTACAAAATGTCTATTGGAAGATCAAACAGAAATCAAATATTGTTAACTGAAGTCGAAATTCTTTTTAATTCCACGGATTCATTCATCTCTCAATTTCAATTTATTCTGCAAAACAGTTTACACCGCACTAAGCCTCCATTAAAGCCTAGAATCTTGCATGTATTAATTTAAGAGAAAACATATTGCCATCTAATCTAAGCAAAACTTCAGTAAGGGCCTCATTATACTAACCAAAATAGGCTAATGAATATCCCCATTCCATCAGTAAATTCAGGACACCCAAAATTAGAGGATTCACAAGTCTTAAGGCTCGATTTCCACAACTATACAACCAAGGAGCAAAAAAACAATGATATTTCTTTTGATAATCTCATCAGTTTGTGCAAATGTAGCTGCGGATACATCATAAAAAAAGCTAAATTTCAAAGCATACTGTTTTATACAGTTTATGAAAAAAAAAAGGCAGTTTATGATAGCTTTCTCTTCCTTTGATGCTCTAATCACACATTTTATTACAAAACAATGAGAGTACAACTTATGTTGAAAGATTTTTGTCCACAAGATCTGCTGTGAATAAATTTCTTTGCATTTAAATTTTTTAAAAATTCATCGATAGATGGTACAAAGATTACAAAATTTCAAACTCAAGAAATTGCTGCCAGTGATTGCTACGAAACTTTCTTTCTTCCCTCCCAAGACATAATCATAGGTAGAGAGGCCCGTTACAATTTGACACTGAAGTTTTTCTGACACATTTAGATTTTTACAGCATTATTTTAAAATGTAAAAAAAGGAGGGAAAATATTCTTTATGTGCAGAAATTTACAGCCGTCCAAGAGCAACTGACCAGCTTCTGTTTTAATGGTTTTGATAACTGGAAACTCAGCTATAAATGTTAAAAAAAAAAAAGAAAGAAAGAAAAACAAACTGGCAGAAATAAAATGATGTATATCAGAGATGTCCATTTGCTTTCATGAAAAGGCAGGAAAATGTTTTTCATCGAATGTTTTAACATATCTTTGCTCAGTCTGTAAATCTGACATATTTCAACAGAAGTTAGAGCTGAAAATTTAACTTAATTTCAGGATAAAAAAAGTTCATGACAGCCAAAAAGTCTATTTTCCTATTAAATAGGAAATTTGACAACCCTAGTAAATGTTTAACCAAACTATTTCATTCCTAATGTCTTTTCCTCTTCCTTTTTGATCTTCTAATTTAAATAATTGGAAATGCTAAATCACTAGTAATTATGAAGCGAACAACCCTCTAAAACCCAAAACAGTTAAATGATGTGGCAGTGGGCTTTCAGGGCTATAGAGATATGTTTGAAAAGATGGGATAGGGTAAATTGTAGCATGTTTTCACAAGCTCCTGAGATCTTCTCCACCAAACTTGTCCACTATCTGAACCATGACAAGGTTACATCAACAACAAAATGCAACAAGCAGCTGTGTATAGGTATCTGGGTGTAAGCATGCGCACTGTGCAATGTGTACCCACCATCAGACACTGGCTGTCTGACTAAGCAAAACCCTATTCAAAATTTGCGCCCGACACCCACAAGCTGACATAAGCGGGTCACAGATTGGCTAGACAGAATCACCAGCCCCTCGCCATTGGTTGGCCCCCTTTCTGTACAGCACGCGCAGGTGTGTTGCACTTAGCCCTCCCACTGGCCTGTTTGCGTGTCCCTGCGCTCTCCCACCCTTCCCTGTCTACTGCCATGTGTGCATGTGCACAGTGCATATGCTGGGCTCTGTGAAGAAGAATGAATGAGGCAGCATCATGTTCTTTCCAACTATACAATCATCAGGAACTGTCCAGAGGGATTCACTATTTTTGTGAGAGGAGTTTAGCCAGTGCCTTAGACATGTCCTACTTCAAATGACCCGATTCTCACGTGATCGAATATGTGTTAGCATAGCTGATGTGCTACACGGCCATGCGCCATGCGTCTCAAAATGCTTTTTCTATTCAAAGGGGAATAACAACAACAAACATGTCGCCCAAAGCAGCAGTGGAAAAATATTGTGGTCGTAGGGCCTAGTCAGAAAATGATTTCAACAGGCGTATCTAGACTCTAGCTTGAATTTTTTTCTACATGACTGAGTTTGTGAATATGAAAACTGACTGTGTCTCTTTGTCAATCAAAGAATCCATTTTTTTTTTTTTTTTGCGCTGCAACACGAAAGGTAGGAGAACGCCATGATTAAGTAGATGGAATAGCCTCCCATCCCAAGAGAACAAGGAAAACTTACTCTTTACTTCTCCTGCTTATCCTATGAAAATCTGCTTATCCTATGAAAACAAGCAAAGGATGTAACTAACTACATGTTGGTCATGCTCTCAGGAGCACTGACTTCCAAGATTTTAAAGCACACAGAAAGTAGGCCATAGCGGAGGCCCGCGTTGTAGTGCAGTATTGAATGGTGTGGTTGGAGAAAAATACCCACACAAAATGTGTCACATGGACTTCATAGAAAAAAAATAAGTTTATGGTATTGCCCACTATTCTTGAAAGGAGTGTTAGTTAATACACCTCAACAGCTTGCCCCCTCCAGCAAGTAGTTTGTGTCCATTCTAAAAAATCACATGTATTTATGTAATTTCCACAATCTCTGGACAAATATGTGCAGCAATGTTTGAGGATATATCTTCTTCAGCCAACTGATAGGTTCACTCATTGACCTGCTTTTTTATAAGGATAGGTTCACTCAATGACCTGCTTTTTTATAAGGATAAAGAATATTGCACAGATGCCAGAGGCCAGTGCATAAATTGGGTGACATTAAAGTTAACTTTCAATCTTTTTATGAATCTGAAACTTCAGCCTCAATTTCTGATATGGATGTATATCTGTGAATGTAAATCTGGAATTTTAACTTCAATTTCTGATATGGATGTACATCTGTGAATTCTATATTATATATCCAAAGAGAGGCTTGACTTTTTGCACATTTTATCGGTAATTTCTAACGTTATATCATTTGCTATTGTCTCCTAATTGTACACAAGGGCTCATATCTTCTGAATCTGTAAGAAATAATTTACATAAATGAATAACAATTTTCTTCATTTAAATCCTACTTGGAAGGGGCGGAGGGGGTTAATTTCATCACTCTACTCTGGCTAGCTGGACAATTCTTCAAGAGATAAAGATAACATAATAAACTGCATCTGAATTGGGGGGTGGGTGGTGGTATATAAACCATCAGTTAGTACATGCCTGAATTTTTTCTGCACACTCTGACCTTACAACTTCTTCACATAATTACCCACTGCTGTACTGTAAATATGAATGATTTATGTGTAGTCCATGGATGAACTGCTTCTGCTTTGCTTTTTGCTTTGCTTTTTTTTTTCTTTTTTTTTTAAAAAAGCTATTATTGAAGCTTTAGAAAGGAATTATGTTGAATATGTTATCAATTTTTATGTATGCTTATAGATTTCAATACTTACACATTTCCCCAAACTGAGAAAAAAAGCTCACAAAGTTTTTACATTCCCTATCAGTGTCTTATCAGAAAGGGATACCTAGTGCTGGAGTACAACCTAAAGCATGCAGCTGAATGACATCATGGCCATGTTCTCCTTTGAATAGTCCATTAATATATAAGATCAAGGAAGACTAAGTAAAATATGTTTTGACTCTAATCTGTGACAAATGACGCATGGATTCTGATTATTTTCAACTGAACATAATCTTATCCATTTTGAAACTACAATGAAGAATGCACCCTTTTCCCCTCCCTTTATTTCTTTTTTAATATAAATATCTACATAAACCACTGCAATGTGATCAATATTCTGGTAATATCTATCCACACTTGTAATAGCCAACATAAAAACTGCTTAACTGCACTGCTCCAAAGAAGAGAAAACAGGTGGTATAATAGACTATACTCCATGACCCGATTTCTGCTCATACCATTTTCCTCATTTATTTAACGCATGCTCAATGCTCAACATGAAATTGCTGACATGTTTTGAAATGTCCTTTCTGCAGTGTTGACAAAAACATTCATACAGTGACAGATGCAGCCTGGCACCCTCTGTTACTTCAGTCTTTCAGCTTCTCTCGCTTAATCTGACTGTTCTTTTCCTCCTTCAGCCCATTCCACATTTGGTCCTATCACATATCAGCTGTGAGACTTGCCTAAATTTTACATAAGTGACCTAAGCTGTACCATATCACTGCTCATGTTTTCCAGTGCCTCAGCAAGGCCATAAATTTAACTTCACCACATCAGCTTTTCATTACAATTAACACTCTTATTTGCAGCTTTGCTTGTTTCCCACAAAAACAGCACATTGGCAACTGGTCAATCAAATTTTGCATTTTAACTTCACTGTAGCTTCCAGCAATCGAAAATATTTTCAATGCTGATTTTATCTGCCAGACTACTTTCACGCTAAAACTCAAAATTACCTGCTCAAGCCACTATAATTGCATGCAGTCTCAAAAAAGCTATTATGATCTGCCAAACACTATTTTCATACAGGTAACTTCTAGCATGCTACTTTCATAACTACGAGATATGTCAGTGCAATAAAAATACCCCAAAAGTGTGCCATATGGAGTACATCATATGGGTGTCGAAAAGATTAAGACTTAATGTGCTCTGAAAGTCGTCTATAATCAAGCACACCAGACTGAAGTAATCAACATTTGTCAAAAATAAATAAATATCCCTCCTTTTTGATTTCTAACATAAATGAACATCTTTTTACTTTTCTTTCCTAAGTTTGAGCCCTAATAATGATTCTTATTCTTCTCAGCGTCTTCCAGTCATTGAGGTAATTAAATTTAAAAAAAAAAAAAACTTCTTCCCATCTCTCACAAACATATATAGCCGACAGTTTTCATCCCATACAAAAGATCATCTACAAATCACCTTGTGCTCTGTCCAGACCTGCTGCCTCAGTAATATAAAATCAACTTTACACTCTCGGCACATTCATCTCATCATCCCCAATCACTCTACCCCCAATCATTTAATCCTAAAAAAAAAAAAAAAAAGAGGACTGAAGAGAAAAAGGATGAAGATGATAAAACACATGATTTTTCATGTTGAGAAGACTGAGCTCTGCTGTCATGTGGTTGATACAGCTGGTAATGAAAATGTGTGGTTAACTGAGACACAGCCATGTTGCTATGACCTTGGCCTGGAGAGAACACATCACAGGCAGGTGTCCTTCCACACAAAGGATTTCACATCAGAGAGGGGCCATAGAGATTACAGCCCTGTTGCAGTGAAGTGCAGCAGACTTGGCTAACTGCATCACTGCCCAAGCAGAACAAGATATCTTTCTCATAAATGTAGGACATGAAAAGTTTGACAGACCTTCAAATTCTTTTTGTCTTTTTTCTTTTTTCCTTCCAATCCCACTTTCTCCGCCTCTTTGCACAAGCATATCAAATCATGAAATTGCATTTTAAACCTGCTTTTCCCTCTCAAGATTTAACACTTGAGTCCAGAACTGGAAGTTTTCTGCAAAAATCAACAAACTTCATCTGATATTCCATATGGACAAGTTCAACCAAATATAGTTACAGAAAAATTGAAAGTTCTGTTCCTCCCCAATCAAAGATTTAATGGATATAATCTATTTCAGGTAATATCAGGGAAAACAAGTCGATATAAAAAATTTGACCTTAAAAATTTTGCAAAGTCCTGTTTAGATGCTTCAGAAATTTGCAGGCCTTGTTGCATATATAAGCAGGCTATCATGTGTTTGCAAAATCCTCGATCAATGCTAAACGCTTTCCTCATCCCTCAGAGATCATGTTCAATCTCCACTAATAAAATGAGATCCTAAAATAACAGTGGCAAAAAGACAGAATATGGGATCCTAAAATACCAGTGACAGTGAATGTGATGTTCATAATGTTTCCACATAATAAACATAATTGGGTTTGCATGAAACTACCACCTTGTGTCATATTTAAGCACTGGTTTTAATTTAACAAAGTACTTAAACAACACATGCTTGTCTATAAGAGAATGTCTTAGTTTTACATAAATCAGTGAAAGTTTCACACAGAAGATTCTTATTCAATTTTGGATTTCCCTACTACTCGAATCCAGACATGACTGGATATGTAAATTACAAGTGTTTCTAAATCACCAAGCCATTATTAACATTTCATGTCACCAGAAGGATTTCTAATCATTTCGAAGCCATGACCACCCTATTCACTCTTTAATTTCTCCATTTATCTACAACAACTTCGGGCCCACAATTCATACCATTTTCTCATTCACCAAGTCAGTCTCTTCATTATTATCAACATCACATATCTCTGACCACTTATGTGGACAACTACTTACAACTAAGTAAGTCTACAATATAAAAATTATAGTGAAGGAGGATCTCAATTAACAAGCACAGGGCACTCTATATTCAGTTGTTGGCATATAAAGATGACAAACATCCTGAATGCAGTGCAACTGAAGACATGACCTTCAAAAAAAAAAAAAAGTAAAATAAAAGTACTGGTATTGGATCTGGGAATCTCATTTTCCACAACAATGCCATATTGCCAGTAATCTTCATTAAATTTTGCAGTTGTAGTTTTTTCTCCCTCCATCTTACAATCAGTGACTTTCATCTGCCATCAGAAGACTACAGAGGTTTTGAGTGCAGCAGTTCATGAAGTTCTCAGATGATCTTTCAAAACAAGTAAGATACAAGACACAGTAGTCAAGAAGTTGATACACAATCAAGAAGTTGATACACAAGGGGAACACATTATTTCAAAGTTGTCTCTTAGTGGTTAGTCATCTGATTTTTCCTCAAGTATCTAAAGTCTTCCTATAGCCTTCCCATTTCCTCCCTCTCTAACGCTACAGCCTAACACTAGGAGATATAGCAGACAACTGAGTTACAACATGTTATGGTATATGAACGGGCAGAGGGCAAGATTACCTCCTCCTCAACCTGATTACTAAATACTACCTGACTGACCCATCAATGTAGAAAATGCTATGGTTTGTCCTTGCAAGCTTTACCTAGAACCAAGCAAGTCTAGAAAACAGCAGTGAATAAAAGAAGTGCGATTAACGTCCAGACCTCAAAGTAGACTGAGTCATCGGAGAAACCAGGTATAAAAGTTAATAAAAATTAATGATATTTGGTACCCAGAACTAAATAAGAAAAATCTTTATCATGCCAGTTCAATCTCTGTCAAATCCAACAAAATATCTCACTAATGGGCTTGACACATCAGTCCATAATCCCAGTCATCAACGTATTGGTTGGTAAGAGCAATGTCATGTCAACTGCGATGTTGTGAAGTTTGTACACCAGAAGTCTCATTAAAAATAAACAGAATGAGAGAGCAGAACCAATATATCTTACTGCACTGGTAGTCACACGCCTTACACCTTGACCCCAAAGAATAAATGATTTTTCATTTTCCACTTTGTCCTATCAACAGATTTTCCTAGAAACAGATTGTCTTATAAACATATCTACAGTTCAGCCAAAGCCAGAACAAACTTTCCAAAATCATCTCAGTACTCAGAAACAACAAATCTAGAAGTGCCAACTCACAACAGACTCTGATAAAAATCTAAAAGTGCAAAATCACAACAGGCTCTGTTACGTTCTTATGTGCCAAATTGCTCCATATCTCCTTAAGCAGATGTATGAGAAAACTGCCCTTTACATGGTTACAGCTGTAGCATATCAGTAAATGCCAGCTTATCCATAATCAGTATTTAAGTGCAAAATATCAATTTCTTTCGCTTATTATAGACTACCTTTCTCCAGATGCGAGATGTTGTACAAATTAAGACCACGCTTGATCATCTAGGAGGACAAAATCATGCTTTACAATCTTTTCTCCTTTGTTCAAGTATTTTCTTTGTAGCAAATAATGTGCTTGTATATGTTTGGTATGTCATATTCAGTCGAATATTTATTGTTATCAGGTTGCCAATTTAAGCTACGCAGCTTATTAGAAATCTATGGTCGCAATTATTTCCTCCTCTACCAATATCAGCTAGTTATCTCACTACCATATTCATTATCATCTAAAAGATTTCCTTGAAGAGAATGAGGCAATTTCAATGTGTGTGCCGTGTGTCTGTGTGTGTGAACCTAGGAAACTCTCAAGATGTTCAGAGGCTAACCAATCTTTCACATCAGTTGGAATATTTTAAACAAAAAATCTGGAATAAGTTTACTAAAGCACTTTTTTTTTTTTCAGTGTTGAATTACACTAAAGGAGAATTTCTTCTTCGCATAGTTGAGCTCTCAATCTGCTTTGAAATTATTGACAGTTTCCTATGTTTGTGTGAGGCATACGGCATAAACTGTTCACAGCTTTATCTAATATCAATGAGAAATATTCCAGTATACATTGCTGACTGGCATGTCGCAGACCTGAAATATACTGCCTGGAAATAAAAAAATTCTCTCTGAATACAGTATACTGTATGCCTCCACATGATCATGGTAAATGCACCTAGATATATGTACGTACAGTTATTATTACAGCAGTTGGCTGGCCTGAGTGATGCTGATACTTGTTGGAAAAGCCATCCTCTTCCCCCTCTTTCTTTCTTGCTCCTTCATGACAGTTGTCCTGCTTATAATCAAGAATGCAATAAATTAGTTACAACATTCAGTGGAGTTCTCTCTAATAATCCTACTCTATTCTAACCTCTTTGCCTTATAATCCAACATACTTTGACAATATTTTGCTTTCGAACTGTTTTCCTGCATTTTCTCATTCATTTTCTTTAAATGTTGACTGTTTTCTAAATCATCAATGCTTTTAACTTCAAATTTAGTTTGCTGTTTACAAGTGATAAGTAACTAGTGTGTTTCCCCTAAAATATATGAAATCAGTGATTCGGCTGCCCTTCTTCAAATCACTTTTCATAATTTTGACACAAAATATATCATGTCATTCACCAAGTTAAAGCAACATGCAATCTCTATGTATGATGCAAAATGCATTCTCTTGATAAGAAAGCTTAGTTCTCAAGGAATAATTCCATATTCCTAGTCCACAGATGCACAGAATAAATGTTCCCAATGTTTTACACTCCTCAGTTTCAGATCCGCTGAGAAAAACGTCACGGGATGATTGGCAAGATAAATGATGCCACTCACTTTACCCACAATTAAAAACTATATGAATTTTGAGAGAACTCAATGACTCAACAATGCAAAGTATATCAAACCCCTGTCTGATGCAGTATTTTCTATATTCCTTCAGGCCTCACTTCTGCTGGCTGCTAGAGATATTCTGTCAGTCATGGAGAGGATGTTATATGATGATCTCCACAAGCTTGCATATCAACTGCTGGCTGTAGGCTGAGGAACACAACAGAGAAAACGGGACACATTACCAGCCCGCGCAACTGCATACCAAGGACAGGTAAGGCATGTTACTGCTCAATTAATGCATAAAGCATGATTGTTTCCCTTGACATGTTCTGACAACTAACCGGATTTCCTCCCTTGCTATCTTCAAATTTGTTGGACTTCGTTCCACTGAAATAACTTGAACAAATTGATGGATTTGTTTTATTTTCTATTACCGGTACCCGACGGGTGCACAAATTACAAAAAAAAAAAAAAGGCGAACCAGAAAAAAATGTCATAACTCCATTTTAAATTCATTGTCCAAACAAACATGAAACTTGTTTTTCTTTTTTTCCTTCTGTTGTGCAAGGATTTAGTGATATTCCATATAAAAGTTATTGCTGACCATACCATACTGTGGCATTCCACTCAAGGCTTACCTATGAAGGCAGAGTTCTACACATGCGGACATCGTCAGTATGCTATGCTTTATTTTAAGAATACATCAGTTAAAAAAAAGAATGCATTTGAAAAAGTAACAACAACAACAACAACAACAAGCAAACAACTTCATGACAAATGGTAGAAAGAAAGGAGAAGAAAAAAAACAAAACTTCCCACTTGATTTGCCTGCCATGTTTTCATCTAAAATTATAGCTCTAGACCTACTACTAAAGTGAACCAGACGTCATAATTTTCAAATTATGGAAATAGCTGCATTGCAAATCTTATAGCTGATAAAATAATAATCATGGCTGGTTTCTAATTGAAATTTTGAATAGTCAAAAGACAAAAAGTGACAACTTGGATTACATTGAGAAAATGTAATTTATCACTAAAATTCGCTTTTCTTCATGATTTCATCAAAATCACTTAAGATAATATCCATGACATCAAATCAACACACAGAAGCAAATAATAATCTTTTGGCTGAGATCATGCCGCAGAATATTGTACTATAAATAAATATATATTCTCCAGTTATGATGCCACTGTAATTGAAATACACAGTAAAATACATTGAACATTTCACAGTCATATGACGCACAATTGGGTGAAAGAAGTTTGATGTCAGTTTATGGAAAGGCCAGGAAAATAGGTGTACTCTGAGACTTTGGGTGAAAGAATTAGCCTACTGGGCTACTGCTCTTCTGTGCCAAGTTATTTACATTCAAAGATAGTTCAGGAATAGCCCCCCTCTTCTGTTCTTGATAGATAGCTAGATCTGTGAATGTCTGGCTATGAAATGATTTCACATTTTAAATGTTGAAATGGGCTTAAAACATGACCCAGATTAAGAGGGGAATCTCAAATGAACCAGATTATGAGAGGAATCTCAAATGAAGTCTTCAAACATAAGAAGGCAAAAGAATACCAAGACACAAGGTCCGTTACAATGCACACCCACACAAACGTTGATCAAGGTGACACAACAAGGCCACAACTTACTTCATGGACAGATGTTGTTGACTATGACATCCCATGTATGTACTGAATGTGATGTTTGCCCATTCGGCGGTTGATCAGTCATTTGTTCATCCACTCAATGTCATGTCCTCAAGAAACATTTTGTCTGGGGAAATTGAAAGACTGATTTTGTTTTCCTTAAATATTTAAGAGACAGAAAGATTTCTGCCTAAAATTTGGGAGGACAGAAATACTGGCACTGGCTTATGGCATGTAAACAAAAACGTATGAAGGGTTTCAGGTCAAAATGAAACAAACGCCATTTTTGAAAATTTTGAGTTGTACCCCTGAGTATAAAATTGGGAATGGTGTTAGTGGCATATGGTAAGGACTTTCCTTTTCACCAAATGGGAATTATCCTTTCTGAAACTCTTCACCAAATTCTAGGATTTACTGATATTTTACTAACTACTGGAGAATAAATTGTCATATTTCTCAAAATGGCAATTTTGGATATCTATCATTTTGCCCCGAAACCCCTCATATGAAGTTGAATCTTCTACTCATATTTTCACATTTTATTTTAAGTTGAGTTGTCTGATCCAGATCTGTTATGTTGTAGAGTTCAGCATCATAATCCTTGCTGTTGTCATTTGTTTGTTTGGCAGTGCTAATGTTTTAAATCTTCCATGAGTGTATGCTTTAAATTGTAGTGACAAAGAACAACTTTGATAATTTGTCCTGTGAGGTGGGCCTGTGTAATGTTTTCACATCACCTGTGCCTGTAACATTTTTTAACAGCATAGGCCTATATAGGGACTGCTGTGACAAATGCAACCATCCTGATTGATACATTAACCCCAGAAGTGTGGAGAGGCTGTCTGCTTGAAGGCTTGCTCATAATACTTTGTGTTAGACTTCCTCTTGTGTTAGAATTCCTCTCCGAATAACAAAGTAGTTAGAAGGTCCCCAAGTTTTATGGCGAGTAGACTAAAACCCATTTCTGAAACATAAATCAATATCTTCCTAGAACCTTGGTATGCCTGCAGCAGTTTACACTGACACTTTCACAGTGTATAAAAATGCATGGGGAATCAGGTGGAGGTTTGAGAGAAGGCACTTTTTATCACTATCAGTTACTCTGGCAGGCCTCATTGTGTAAAATGTGTGACATATATAGAAGGGGAGAGGAAAGGCAAGGGTGTTATAGAAAAGAAAATAGATGAATGAATACTCACCTCTGCTAAACGTGGAGACCAAAAAAATAACACATATCAGACTGCTGGAGTAATACTGTTGTGGGTCAGGAGGGACCACAGATACCGATAATTAGTGTCAACTAAGGGGAAATAAGTTTGATTAAAAGGAGCCAGAAATGGGAAAGAACTTGGCTAAAGGAGACAACCTGAAAGAAACTGAGTGGACACAAGACTTGTCTCACTTTATCTTGTTATTGCCTCCTTGCTTTGTCTGCTAGGTTAGGGCATCGTGACCTACTTAGCAACAAGGAAACACTGCTTCGTTTTTCCACCCTGTCTTATTGGAATTATTATTCAAGCCTACTGAGCGTAATTTATATTTTCCTCATCAGTATTATTTTATCTCTTACCTCAAATTTTATTGTAGTACATACTCCTCACCCTACCAACTTAATTTTGTATAGATGGTCTGATATGTGGAGGTATCAATCTATTTCCATGAAAAAAGAGGGAATATTTTCATGCCATGTCTTTGCAATAAGAAGTGAAGTTTAAAGTTCCTATAACATAAGAGCCACAGAAGAGATATTGGTGGCAGCCAAAAAAGTCTTGTTTTCTACAAAAGTAGAAGTTCATATCTGTAATATACAGCACGCAACTCCTCTGTGGTACTCCCCACACACTGTCCCTTTTCACTCTTTCTCTACCCTCCCTCTAAAGGGAATAAATAATAAAGCTGCCTGAATGATCAAGAGGAGGAGTGGAACTGCATGTAAATGATTTTCATACTAGTTATTTTTTGTTTTGTTTTGTCATGCTGTTGTTTTCAAAATCAATACTGGGTTGTTTTCTTCTTTGTTTTTTTGGGGGGGGGGGGGGGGGGGGGGGGGGGGGGGGGGGGGG
>JBCAUA010000008.1:709277-720828 GCA_038406235.1 Peronia verruculata | reverse complement strand
ATAGATAGATAGATAGATAGATAGATAGATAGATAGAGAGAGAGAGAGAGAGAGAGAGAGAGAGAGAGAGAGAGAGATGCTGTTATAAGGACTTTTAACTTTTACTGTCTGACATTTTTAGTTTTGTGGTTGGTGATTTTCAAGGGCGAGGAAACGAGGCCGCAAGAGCCAACTATTTTTTGTTCTTTTAAATTATTTATATCATACACACACATGTATATATATACACAAGTTTTACTGTTTAAATAGATAATAAGTGTATTTGTTTGTGACAGGATCTTCAATTGATAAAAGTGAAAGCGTTATGAGTCATCCAAGGGAGACAGACACGTAAATATCTTGTGTTAAGATTTCAGCTTACTTCCCTGAATTAATCTCAATGTAGTATTCAAAACTGATCTACGCTTTTGACGAAAGGCATGAACTCGAAGAGTTTCATCTTTGTACTTGTCACGAGTTCTCAGTGTTGAGTTGGTGTAGTCGTGACTTATAAGTGGCGATCAGGCGGTGGATGCGAACGAGACTCACACAACAGCGGAGAAATGAAAACAGGAGTCCTCCAAGTCGAATTATAACACAAAATTTAATCCAGGCGATCAGCTATATTACACAGTATGTACAGTGAAGCACAGGCGCAGAACACACATAGGCAGCCACTCTCTAAAGCTCGTGCATACCGCACTCGTTGAACTCTACTCAAACATTGCAGTGAAGACCCCCTTACCGATTGACTCGGCTCCTTTTTTACTCATCTATTCACCGAGAAGTTTCTCCTCTCGTACATTCTGGCGTGTCACGTGTTACAGCAAACACCCACGCAAGTCAGTCCAGAACTCCAATCTAGAAAGTTATGGAAACGACTAGTACACATAAACAAAGTACATTAAACACGGTCAAGGCCAAGCTCAAAACAACACGCATGCATACTGGAACGTACTCGGTCTCTCCTGACCTCGCGCTATAAATAACCATAATTATGAATATGCATACTAGACCATACGTGATCGTACTACAACTAGCTGTATGACAATACACACGATCTCTTGCGTGCGTACTATATAATATGATTCGTTACAGATGGCTTATATGGAGTGCATCATTATCAGGAGGGTCTAATCGTGTTATGGAGAGTTTGCGAGGACGGGGGAGAGGATGGTTCATTGCAGAGAAAAAGGGGAGCAGATGATGGAACGATTTATACACTGTATTCCAGCTATCATAGTCGGGTCTATATCATGTTAGGTATCATTTGGGTTGTTGGTTAAACAGTTTTCTTGGTCGGTCTGTTTTCTCTCTTTCTTTCCCTTTTTCTTCCTTCCTTCTTTCTGTCTTTCTTTCATTCTGTCTTTCTTTCATTCTTTCCTTCTTTCTTTCTTTCTTTCTTTCTGTTTTCTGTTATCTATTATTAAAATGTTGGTAAGAAATATAAAAAATAGAACGTAATTATGTCCGAGTGAACAGGTCGTAGTAAAAACATTTTTCAATTCAAAATACAATGTAATGAGTTGTCATGTTATTTTGATAAGATAACTAGCATGTGCTCATCAACATGCTTGCAATTTTAAAAGTTGTTTATAACATTGACATCCGTTTTAGTGTGGTTCATTAGAGAGAGAGAGAGAGAGAGAGAGAGAGAGAGAGAGAGAGAGGAAGAGAGAAAGAGGGGAAGAGAGTGAGAGAAAGAGAGAGAGAGAGAGAGCGAGAGACAGAAACAGAGCACATGATTTTCAAATAAGCAGTTTCAGTTTAAGGCTGTAAAGAGAGATCAAAGCTACTGATACGAAGAAAAAAATTCTACACAAATCAATCCAACAGCACAGTGCAATAACTAGAACAAATGTTGTACAATTCGTAACATTAGAGAAATCATGAGTGGACTATAGTTTCACCACAGCGACTTTGTTAAACCTTTAAATAAGACACTCTAGGTAAACTGGGAATTTTTGTGTTTTATTTTTTCCCTCATGTTCTTCTAGCAAATTTCTTGAAACAACACAAAGTGCTTTATGATGGTGCTATAGTATGTCCTGCATCTGGGCCTGTTCATTTCAAGTCACAGCTGTTCAATTATAATTTTATACTTAATTTTACGTCTGTTTATTTCTCAATGTATTCTTATTTTTATCCGTGTACTTCATTACTTCAATTGTCAGTTCCGCAGGTTATGATAAAGCAGCGATCTGAGAGTTATATTTCTTACGGATTCCGTGAACTTGAAGAAAACAATGGCGGATACTGTAATTCTTCTCATAGGCGTTCTGCTGACTGCAACAGGTATTTTATGTATTAGTGTTACTATGAGTGCCCGAGTATTCATTCATCACTCCCTTCCAGTCAGCAAACTCAATGACCAGCAAAGTCTGAAAGCAGTTATCCTAAACGAGTAGCCTATTATTATCAAAAACGTCAAATGAAAGGCATCCACTAACAATGTTAGAATATCTGAAATATTTAGCTAGATCTATTTGTTTTTATGAGTTAAATTTGCGTTCATTTCATTGGAATGCAAAAATATTACGACCGGGGGTGGGGGGGGGGGGGATTGAATCGTGAAAATGGACGAAATAAAACATTGAAAGAAGACAAAGAAAAAGACATGAACTGTATCTAAGTTAATGATGATTATTGTTGGTTTTTTTTAATACGTGTTTTTGCATCTTTTGGCAGTTCAAGAAAGATCAGAGAATTTAAAGAGTGAGTGAGAGTTTAAGCGAAAAAAAAAAATTAGAGAGAGAGAGGGGAAAGACAAGCAAAATACGAGTTAAAAGAACACAATCAAGATGCACGCATGGGCAGAACAGAAAAAAAAAAAGGATTTCCGTGTCTTTCACTTTACTTCTACCAGGGCTGTTCCTGTGGTAGTTTGATCATTCAGGGGAAACAACCAATTTACTATTAAAGCCACAATATTTTATAATATACGATGTATGTATTGTTGGCTCCCTTTATACATACGTCCCTGCAGCTCCATATGACCTATTGCCAAGCAAGGACTATTGAAATCTGTCATGACATTTTCTACTGGATGGTGTCACATTCAATAGACTGTATCTTGGAAGTTACAATTATTTATCAAAACATGGCCTCACTGCATTAAGTTTCTTTTTTCAATGCTTTCCTTGTTGAATAAAGGACAAATGATAGTGCAGAATCCGTTTTCCGCGTTCCCAATCTGATATCACTTTCATACTATAATTTGACAGGAAAACAAGATTAAAAAGTAGACTCGTTAACCCTAGCCTGTTTGCGCTTTTTCCACTGCTTTAAGAACTCCCATACAACTGACAGGTCTTTGTCGAACACTTAAAAGAAATACAGAGACTTATTTGAATAAAAATACTATGTATCCTCATTACCTGCGATTTGTCATGAGTTTGACAGGAAAACGTATGTTAAGTTAAACATATCTAAATGCATAGCATGTTCATCAGATCTACGTTACAGTAAATTTGACCAAAGAATAAAGAGCTTTAGCATGTCCTATAGCATCTGAAGTGAGACCCCAACATTCATTTGCTTTCTGTCATATTTGATTACCCCACTGTTAGATGCCCTATTTCATGATAGATTTTTTCACTTAATTTACACTACGATTTTACAGTTCTAAATTGTCTAAAATTTTCCTTTTGTAACCAATTGCCCTCAAAGTTTGCATGCTCATAACTAAGTCATTCATATTAGGCTGTATTCACTACACTGATTAGAGAGATCTGCGAAATGCTTATTTTTCTTACTTGTATCATGTGACCTATAGGATTTTCTCTTATTTGGCAATGGGTCATATATATATATATATATAATGACCAGAAGATTTACATTATAAGTAGCATAGATCTGTGTATTTATTTATTTATGTATTTATTTATTTCAAACTGTGTACCAAGTATTAAAGCGGGTGTTGTTACTGTTGCTTGTCTATCTGTGCTACCATCAGAGGGGCCAACACTTGCTTAGCAGTCTTATCAACTAGATCTATTACAGCAGTGTGATGACCGAATGTAAGCCATCCTTCAAATTAATTCAAAGTAGAAAAGAAAAAAACATTTGTGTGGATAGAAGGGGGGGGGGGGGGAAGGCAGCGTTAAAGTTTTTCATTTGAGCATTCGCTGCCGTAACAATAAATAACGTCAGAGGACAGTGTCTTATGGGGGGAGGGGAAAAATGCTGACTGGGCCAGCTTGGTGCGATACTCTGTAGGGCGAATTTAAACCTCTGGCTAGGCAACCCCTCGTAGACAGTTTTATATTGCTCCTCGCACGTTACACAAGAAATCATTGCTGCTATCCACGAGACCGTCTACTTCAGTGATGAGTGACGCCCATAGCCTATCTGTACCTAGTCCTCCGCTGCCAGTCTTTTCAGATTTTACACGTTTGCCATAGCGGTAGTTAAGTTGTTTCCATCTTTAATATGTCTGGCTCAAAAATCCCACTGCCACATCTGCACAGGGACATCCACGAGAGAGGGGGAGTGGATGTTTAGCGACCCAATCTTTAAATCTGATAAGGATGAATCTGATGCGAAGACAATCTTCAACGTTCAGTATGGCCAGAACCTTGCACTTTCACCAGCAGTTCACAATTAATATTTGAGGACACGGTCACATCTAATCTTATTTTGCAAAATACCCGGAGGTTTGTTCCTGAAAACGGTCTGGCTCAGTACAGAAACCTCCTCACATCCAGCCTGCCCAAAACTGTAGGCCCCCTTGAACAGACGCAAGCCCGACTAAGTTATAAATAGACTAGTCTCCTCTCTCGCCCGAGTCACTTGCGACGTGTTATAGGTCGGATTAGACCACAGCTGCCCCCTAAGGGAGTTCAGGCTGTCTTAAGAGATGTGGCATTCCGAGATGCCTAAATTACATAAGAAATATCCCCCCCCCCCATAAAAAAAATCAATATCTGAACAAATAGCACAGGGCAAACAGGCTATACAACAGTATGTGTCGTCTAGAACTAACGTTGACTTTTCACATCAGCTTGAATAACTTCCTCAAATGAAAAGTGTACAGATGCCTCAAACAAATAATTAAAAGTTACACAGAGTTAATAATATAAACCAGCACGGAAAAGTTACAGACAGACTTGCTGACAATGCTGGAGAGAAAATGGGCCATTATGATAAAATATTCCAAATGATCTCGATGCCTTAGTCACTCAGGAGATTTGAGTGCCCTGGATCAAGAAAATAGTCATTTTTATAAAGCTAAACAATATAAAATGTAGGCCTATAAATAAACAATCTTTCTTAGAGTGGTCTAATATTGCAAAACGCACAAAAAGGAAAGCTGAGGTAGAGATTGACCGAATATGTTATTCAGCGTGACATTTGACTTGAAAATGATAGTGAACGTGAATAATAATGTTCATTCACGAAGACATTCAAAATGGCAGGTCTACTCAAAATAGAACTCTGGTGTCCAGTCCTCTCACAAAATTCAGTATGTGATATTTTGGCACACCGGAGAAATTAACTTTTATCTACCTGCCGATACAGAAGCTGCCACCCCCCGTGGTGGACAGAATGAGCTGGGCTAGCGTGGAGTCACACTAGTCAGTACAGCGCCTATGCGGTAATCGGCATAATATGTAGGCTAGGCGGGGTAACGGGCCATCAAGCTACCGTGACCTCGCGACCTCGAGTGGAGTTCAGCCTGGGTCAGCCTGCCTGGCTGCTTAGGACAGTGCGGACAGAACACGGGTCCGTTAGCGAGGACTGGGGGGCCTTCAAGCTTGTCTGCTCTGGCTAACGTTGGTCTTGGTACGTTGGCCGTTCGTTCGTTCTACGGTCGGCCTGTCGTTTCCTCGACCGATTAGAGAGGGTCATAGTAGTAGTGGTGGTAACGCGTGTCTACAATGAATGTGCTGGTTCTTTCTCTCTATTCCCTTCCCCTCTGTTTCCCTACCTCGTATTACTTTTACATCTATATATATACACCAATAGGATCTTTCTTGTTAAAAGACCATTTAACCACTGGTTCTAACAAGGCCAAACTAGAGTCCAACAGCTTAGAAGAGGAGCTGAGGAGAGAAAGAAAGAGCGAGAGAGAAAAAGAGAGGTTAGGTCAGGTCACAGCGCGTCAGACGAAGGAGTTTCGGTTAGGTCACGAATTATTTCACCACAACGCAAGCGCGCCTTCCCTGTTACCGGGTTTTGAATATATTCAAACTGGGACCGGGCCCCCATACCGACAGGATTTCCTAATACAAAACCGCAGACAGGCAGACGCAACTTTGGCACAGCTAAACGTAAGGTGGATCTGAGAAAACACACAGTGCAGACGTGTTGCGTAGCGTGCTGGGATTCCTAGTAAACTTCAGTTTCTCACTCTTCCTTTTCCTCGATATTTATTCACTGGTGTTGCATGCAACGTTCTAGGACCGGAGTATTGTATCGAGATCTGATCATGAACAACTGTCTGTGGTAATTGAGGAGATGCATTCTTATTCGATTCTTTACTGATTTAACACAAGGTTAAAGCAGTAACTGGAGCTACAACTTTATGGGTTTCCGCATCGAGATCGAGTCGGTGTTTTTCGCACCGAAGAAACAAACCAAAAAAAAGCCTGTGGTCGAATTGTTCTTGTTTAAATCGTAAGTATGAAATAAGCTGAACATAATTGCCCGGCGAGTTAGATACCTGTAAATATAAGCAAGCATGTTAAATGTTCCCACACACACCCACAGACACACATAGCTGTAGGAAGCCGGTCGGTCGAAGTGTGATGTGGCTCTGGCACAGACAGCCGGCACACACCAGGAAGAAAGGATATTCTCTCCTTCACGTTTAGTTACGTAATGGCGTGCCGCCTCTACTTTTCCGGGCCAGTAAAAACATCAATGGCAGTTTGCTGGCTGCGAGCGTGTATGTGTTTGTGAGTGAGGCCGCTCTTTACTTCCACACACTCCCCTCCACTTTTCTTTTGCAACTTCTGCCTGCTGATTAAGACCATGGCTTTAAAGGTGAATGGTGTGCACATTGGGTTTCGCAAGTTCTCGACCTCAGTGGTTTATTTTGTGATAAATTGTTTTGATTTATTTTTATTATTATTTCCTCCGCGACTGATGTCTATGATATGAAGAACACAGAGATTTAGATACGGAGCATTTCATTCTGTCCCGCTGTGTGTGAAGATGAAAGAAACAACAATCCAGAACAACAGGATTTTCATGTGTATGTGTTTTCCACGAGGCAGCGTCGGCGAGAGCTGATTCCAAATTAATCATTTTCATTAATTTATTGATATGACCACGTGCAATTCGAGCCTGAGATTGCTGAAGTCGTGCTTTCAGCGACTTGTGGTTATTCATTAAGTGTGGGACTGTATGCACTTTTTCCCCTCTGATAATGAATGTCTACTTCAAAATATAGCAATCAATGAGTTCTGTTATTCTTGGCTTTTCATTTTATAATCATGTGCAAGAGAAATGTATTGTTTCTTATGCATACACAGTGAAAACGGATAGTGAAGATACATTTATACGGGAGAAATTCAAATGTGAATTCGTGTGTGCTATTCAGCTGCTTTTTGATCGTTTTTCTGTGAAAACTCGAACACTGAGGATACTTTTCTAAAAAGACAGCAGCATGAAAAAAGGAGGGTTATTGAGATATCCGCTCGTCGGCAAATGGAACTACCAAATTCTTAGTTTGCCCGGAGTTTAAGGGAAAAAAGAGAGGTGAGTAACTAGAATTTCACATTGTAAAATCAATACACATCATTGAAACACTTTCCTGTTATTTTCAAACGATAGAAAATAATCGTTGACTAAAAACATCGCTATCGTACACAGGCATAGATTCAAGAACGGATAGAATCGTGGAATTAGCTCAGTTTCACAATCTGTAGATCAGGACTCTGTATTCAATCTTTTTTTTTTTTTTTTCATAAAGGTACTCAGATTCAGAAACTTTCAGAAAGATTCTTAGTCAAAACTGAAGCACCAGAATCATGATTTTACTTTGTTTATGTGGGTGATTGGTTTTTTCAATTTGGAAAGAATGGCAGGCTGTTGTGCAATGTGTTCTGTTGGTGGGCTGTAGCAAGCAGTGTTAAAATCTAAGCTGGGTATAATTATGTTTACATCTGTGTGAATACCATGGTTAAACTGTTGACAGGTTACCTCAAGTGGAATCATAAAATGGAACTTGTGTGTGGTCAGGGATGAGAGATGAAATCATAAATGAGATAGGCTAGTTGGTGTTCACTGTTCTCTGCCCTATTCCCGCCCCACATCGTCAATCCCCGAATCCAGACGTCGCATTGCTCCGAACCAAATAGATCTAGACATCTAGTTCTAGTTTTTAGGACGAGTTTCAGGGAGCTCAGGAAAGTGAAGCCCTTGCCTAAAGTCTAGAGATGTGACTATCTTGCTCTGCTTAAGCTGGTCAAGACTTGCGGAGAACGCCATGACTGCAGGGAACAAAGACACACAGCTGTAGTCTTCACTGCACACATTATTATCTAAATCTAGTTGCCTTCCATCATAATTTCCGCTTTACAAATATCTGATCTCTATAAGACTAGAAACCCGTTCATTATTCCTAACAAAAATAATGGTGTTTTATGAAATCCTGATTTAATAAACTCATGGCCTGATGTGTAGAGAGATGTTCATGCACACTAGATATGATTTTTCAGTGCTCCAACGCTGAATCCTTCCTTATTTTGCAACTTGATTTCATTATTCCCTGCATTTATGTAAGTTTTACTCTATAAGAAATAGCAAAGGAGAGTAAACTAAGACACAGTGCGGACATTTCAAACAGAATTCAAGTTTGGAACATGATGTCAAGAAAGTGGAGTATTATATGCTGGATCTTTTTAAGCTAGTTTAATTCAAGATTCTGCCTGTCAAAACCCCCAGATATGACAATTAAGACTCCTTGAAAATTAGCCATGGTTTTCTCGTGTCTGAAGAATGCATGAGATCCGGTAGTTCGGCGTTTAATCCCCTCTCGCCAAGGATTGGTGCAGGATGTAGTTGCCCTCAACCTTGGCTGGCTGGGGACGTTTCAAACAGAAAAATCAAAATGGAGGACACATGGACACCACTCGCGATATCTATGTGGAACACGAAGAAAATTCCGTTGAAAAAAAAAATGGACATTTGAAGAACAAAAGGGGGGAGGGGGGCTCAAGACAATTTTTTTTTTTTTTTGTTCCTTCAAAAAATAAAAATAATAATATATTTGAAGAAACTAAAATGAAGGGAAGTGATGCAGAACTAAAAACCTATAATGATGTCCACATGTTATGTCCTCGGCCACTTTCTCTTCATTATTTGATACTTTGAAATCAAGAAAAGATGGTGTTTAAAGAGCAATATTATATGCAAGAGGAAAACAAGAAGAAAAAAACATGAAGAAGAAGAAAACACACAGAGACACACATATACATAACACACACTCTCAGAAATGTAGGTTTTCACAGAACTGGAATTACAACATAGGCCCACTTGACAGAAAATAGTTATAAAACTGAGGATAGGAGAAAAAAAAAAAAAAAACTCACAAAATCGAGCTAGTTTTCTGAGTGACTGAACGTATTGACATTGGTGTGTAGGGCTTGTGTGTAGCCTCTGTATTGTTTGGCTCCGTGCTTCAGACAGATAACGCAGGGCAAGGGGTTTGTTTCACTGTCTGCAAAACTCGACAACCCTCGAGACACTCCGGGTCAGAGGAGTAGGTCAAGGAGAAGGAGTGGTAACCGAGACGTGTCTGGGGGGAGAAGACGCGGGGAGGGAGGAAAGGGGGGAGGGGGAGGGGAAGACAAGATAAGTCACCACAAACGTAAGATTTATATATAGACTATTCAAACCACACAATCAAAATGTGCACTGGTGCGAATGGATGTTATACCTGTCGAAGTGCAAGACAGCAAAAATATCGCTGGAAATATAATAATGTCATAGAAGTTACAGAAACGAGTAATAGTCGACTAGAGAGAGGACTGGAGGGCTAAGCCCATGAATAAAACAAAAACAAAAGAAAAGAGTTTCAAACAGTCGTTTGACACCCATGTCAAATGGGGACTAAGTGCACAGCACATAATATAAATATGAAGCAGTTTACAGTCTGGGCTAATTTGTGTCAGGACATCTGCACTTCAATAGCTGTATCGATTCGAGATGTTTTCTGATGTCGGGACAGATATACTGACTCTTTCTTGACCATTGCGTACACTGCTTGTCAGTGAATGAAGCTAGCTAGTGCCCTGTAAAAATTTGTGACCTGTTATAACAAATATCAGAGGCCGTTTACAGACCGTCGAATAACTTGGTTTGTACTGGGGACCGTTACAATTTAAAACAGTTTGGCAAACAGGTGGTAAATTGTTGAATAACCAGTGTTCTCAAACAAAAGGATCATCTTGGATGTAAACAAACAAAAGAATTATCTTGGATGAAGACAAACAAAAGAATAATCTTGGATGGAGACAACTATTTTCCGTTTCCTCTTGCACCATCTTGGAGGCTTGGTTACTACTTTTACTGCTGTGAAATCTACATGTGTTATATTCCTCCGGTGTGGACAGTTTGGGAGAGAATAAAAGCCAGAGAGACAGAGTCAGAAAGCACAAGGAGTACAGGATGGTGGCACATACTACATAGATGTTCTTACGAAGCAAACACTAATGTAGGACGTTATTTTTTTTTTTTTAACCCTAAAAATGTCAAGAATAATACTGGAGTTTCAAAAGTCGCAATGATTCATACTAAAAAAAAAAAATTAAAAATTAAACGACAGTGAATATTCATAGTTCATCTAAAATGAGTTCCATTTTATTATATTATATGCTGTTTGAAAGCGACTTCCAGTGCAAAGTAGAATGGGCGGGTCTTTGGCCAGATCAGCCTCTTGGCATTTCTAGGGTTAAACTTTTTTTTTAATCGGCTTGAGAATTGACGAACAAGAGACTAATTCAAGGTGAGATGGATTTCATCATTTTGTTGTCAAAGCTGAGTGTCCCCCTTCCTGATCCGTTGAAATTGAGTCTCTTCTCATTATAGCTTGATGGACATACTCATGAAAAAATCATGTATCCAGCATCATTATCACCCCCTGAATCTTTCTATGGAAATGTTTTGAGAAAGAAATCAGCCGGTAACTAACTCAACACATCAAAACAAACAAGCAACATTTAATAAACTGAAAACTGATTAAATTGCTGGGGCACCAAACTTACGAGACTGCCAAGGAAAAAGAATGCTAAGTGTAAATAGAGTACTGCAGCATTTGAAGGGAAAACTGCAAATTCATGTTTGGTTACAAATCCGGAAGTAAATGTTGCCATCCCTGTAGCTAACTGATAGTGAATCCTTGAACCCTGCCTGTCTTAGGGCAGCTGGTTCGACTGCACCCGTCACTTGCTTCCGACAGAATAAAATTACTCTCTCTTCTTCCCCCCCCCCTCCCCCCAATTCCCCCACCGCCCTCTTTATTCCATCGTTCCATTTATGGTAGAAATAGGGAATACATCAGAATCTCACAACGAGCACGTGACTTGGAATTAATCTTGCTCCAACTTGTCATGCAATATATATA
>JBCAUA010000008.1:689843-704339 GCA_038406235.1 Peronia verruculata | reverse complement strand
AAAGAAAAGCCCAAAACAAACCAAAAAAAAAACACAAAAGGGGGGGGGGGGGGGGAGAGAGAATCTGTCACCAAAAAAAAAAAAAAAAAATGTTTGTGGCAGCATACGATTGTGTTTGGATGGTGTGGGGACAAAAGAGAGGGCAGACTGATTTAGGGTTTTCCAATTCTTAGCTGACTTGGAATAAACTAATCTCTGTTATCTGTGCAATTACAGCGCAGTGCGCTAACTCAGTACTTTCCATTATAGAATCTTTCCTTACGTGTTTCTATGATCCACAACCCGCCTGGGCATAAATATATGCATCTGTTTGCTCGCGCCCTAGTCTGATTGGCCTGGGCGTCGTCGATCCTTGTGGTCCATTTCCAGACAGATCGGAACGTCTGTGTTTGGATGGTTGCTAAGGACAACTTCATCAGGGCCACTGGTGGCGGAGTAGGGTGTTCTAACGGGGCACCGGGTACAGCAAGGCCAGACTACTTAACCGCAAAGGTTCACTGCCAGATTAGATAATACATAGACCAATGCCAGTCAGCGCCGCTCTTTGTTCGATCCCCACTATTTTACATTTGTTCCGCTCCGCCGTTTTAAGACACATTTTGAGGCATAAATATTTAAGTACACCCGACCCCTTCGTGCAGTGAGGTAGCAGGGTGACAGTCTTGGACACCCAACGTTCCCTGGTGCATTTATTGTCATATAGCAGAGGGAGGGATGGCAATGGGAACACACACTACGTAACAGTGTAAGCCTTCGTCATGGACGAAAATACTTTGACTCTTTGACACCACAGAAGCAAGTTCAGTTGTGCATATGCTATGCTATAGACGCAAATCAAAGTATGCATAAAAATAATGCCAAAGCAAAGCATGAATGAGTGAATTTTTTTTACCAGACTTGCTCGTAGACACTATAAGGGTTTACTCTACAGATGTAATTGAATACACGGAACGTATAGACTCTAAGAGTTAATGACATACGTGGTCACAAACATGCCTTTGCCTTCTCAGACACTCATTCATGTGCACCTTCGTTCATTCTCACATTACCAGTAGCAGGATGTTGTCATAGCCAAGGCCAGACACCGGTTAAGGCCATGATTATATTCCGAGACAATGACTAAGTTTGAGGTGTTCGATATTGCTGTAGGTCTATGCAATCACAATTTTCATTACAATAATTTATTATTGAATAATATAATAGTCCGACCTTGATCGCATCCTTTTTTTCCACTTCTGTCCACCAGTTAGTTTTCTTCACCATCTCCTTTTCATTCCCACACCTGTAGAACTTGCTGTTGTTTTCTTTTTGTGTGTGTGTGTGTGTATATAACGCTCGTTTATTCCAAGCCCATCACCCGGACACACAGATGCAGAAACAATGAGAGAAAAGAGGCTGAAGAATTGACATGCAAACAGTGCTGCGTGATAAGATTCAACGTTCTGTGTAACTGGAGTACTTTTCATTCATTCTGGCCAAGGATTCCTGTCCTCGATTGGACTGCCATCACAATAATCACTGTGAAGCCAGTAACACTATCATTGTACTATGTCGCCGCCAAGTGAAAATACATGTATAACAATTTGTCAGACAAAAATGCCGGTATCGCGGTACAGGATAATACTGTGACAACCCCCCCCCCCTCCCCCTTCTCTCTCTCTCCCACTCCTTCAGCCTTTTCACTGTCTGTATGATTGAAATGAACGTAGGAAGAATTCTACAAGTATCAAAGGGCCCAGATCTGGTCAAAGACCCGCTCAGCACACTTTGGCCTAACAGTTTCCTTTCTACATAACAAACAATGTGGTAACACAGCACTTGCATGAACGAATCTAACCCGCGAATGACCATTTGTTAAAGAGAAGAATAATGGCTAGAAGGAAAATTCCTACAACCCCCGCCCCCACCACCCCCTTTCCCCCAAGTTCTGTTGGAAGCTCCAGGATTGGTGATACATTATCTCATGTGACTAACCAGACATGCACCCACCGAGTTCTTCACGATTTTATGTTTCTTTTTCGTGTGTTTGTTTGTTTGTTTTTGTTATTGCTTTGCATGGACATGAAATACACGCTTACACTGTTTACGAGACCTAAAGTGTGTTTTATGTCTAGACGATGTTGATTGCGACAAAGCTGAGAGTGTAAAAATATATATCAAGTGACACGCATATTGGAACAGACTTGACTAGATCTACTAGTTTAGATATTTGTTGTATTTTACTGCTCACTCACGTAACTCACATCCCTATATCTGGGCTAATAACTAAATGCTTATAAATGCGAATAATGTTGATAAAAGAAACTTCAAAGTGCAGTCTAATGTTTCTTTCTTTTAATTCACAAATGATAATAATAAACTTTCATAGGAGAATGTGTTTTTTATAACGATAATAATATGGGTAATCATTTGATTGTCAAGAATAAGAAAAAGAAGGACAATAGATGGCATTTATATAGCGCTCAATTCCATGCAATTCAGGGCCAGCATACAGAAATCTTTAATATGCACAGAAACTGACAATATAGGGTTGCCGATCTTCCCACCATCCATTGGCTCTGTTTGTCTGTCTGTCTGTTTTTCTCTCAGGCTGCCTATGTCTGGAGTGTCTGATGTAACTTTGCCTTAACAAACTTGCAAAACATCATTAGCTTTCAAACCCTCCCCTCCCCCTCTCCCAATGGAATATCTACATGTATCTGATTGTCTCTCTCTCTCTCTCTCTCTCTCTCTCTCTCGTTCTCTGTCTCTCTCTTTCTCTCATCTTCTCACGTGCACACATACTGCAGACACATGATAGGAAGAGAAGTGCATGTATATCAGCGAGTAGTTCACCCAGTGCGATTCTTGATCTGTCATAACTCACAGTCTCTGGCCCACTCACTTCACCTCATAATAAGTAAGTGTGTCGCATGTGGGAGTGGGATTGGGGTGGGGGGAGGGGAAGGAGGGAATGCGTCACCATAGATCATAATATTATGGTGTGGTCCGGTGTTTCTGTCATCAGCAGTATAATATATTTCACATGTCGCATACTTGGAACTGATTACACGACATAGACAAGCCATACATGTTTATATATAAACAAGAAGGCGAAGCTATGATTGTTTACTACCACTTAGTACCAGAGCAACTGCCTGCCAGGATAAGCGCAGCTGTTAAATTACTTTCATATTCTTCTTACAAACTTAATAATGAACACCTGCACAACTTGCACAATCTTCTATTATTTAACTTCTTAGCGTCTCTTCCCATCCTCTAGCGCATCTATCTCCACCCCACCCCCCATCTCCCTCTGGGTTTTTCCCTTTTTCTCTCCCCCCCCCCCCCCCTCCAATTCATCAACCGCCACCTCTTTGGTGTAAGGTATTTGTCTACTTACAAAACTAACGCGACTAGTATGGTATTGAGATGTATCAAAATGTCAGTACAACCGAAGGCAAAGAACAAAAATCGTCATTATTATGTAGTTTTTGAAAAGGGGAGGGATCAACAGGAAAATGAGAAGAAAAAAATCTGTCTGTCTGTCTGTCTGAGGGAGGAGTACGTACATAAAAGTGAAATACCATTTCATCTGAATACATATTATAGAAATAAACATTCTGTGAACCCATAACTTAATGCCATGATGAGCATTCTACAAGCCATGCTTGTTTTCTCCCTCCTTTCTTATGACCGACATTTTGCTCGATCTTCCATGATATTCATAGCAGAAATCAACTGGCGATGCAGAGTCACATTATTTGCATGGCGGACAAGGAAAACTGGGCAAAATGGACGAATGAAGTCAGTGGGAAGGAGAAATACCAGCTTTGTGGATGAGAGGACTAAGGACCGACAAGCGGAAGGAAAAAAAAATGCATTAAATTATTATATTGCCGGGATACTCTGTAGAGCAATTAACTCATTGTCCTGCCACACACAGCCCTTTTTCCCTGGGAGAATAAATTCATGTTTAGCTTCAATCCATTGTCCCTTTGGGTTACATAAACCCATCAGTGAACCAATACCCTACGTACGCACGGCATTCCCGTATCGCCTCTAAAATACAAACAGATTAGGGTCATACCCTAGCATCAATTCCAATTATCTCTCTCCCTCTACAACCACCACCGCGACCTCTCCTCCTCCACCCCCCCCCCCCCCTTTTTTTTTCTATCTCAACCTGAATCAGTCGCCTGGCTGTAAAGGAACCGAAACTTCCCTCACCAAGTGGTGAGTTCACGATCGATCCTGTCCGTGTAGGACAAGAAAACACTGAACCACAGATGGATAGAGAAATCCTGCAAAGTCAGTGACCTAGTTCTAAAAATAGGACTCAGTCTGCTTACGTCGTGCACGGTTCTAAAATTCGATGTACAGGACGGGACAAAAATTGCAGGCAGGGGCGTGTGGAGTGAAGGGAAGCTGTGTGTGATGTATGGGCCCGGAGAGCCCTGTGTGCGACTCTTGTCTTCTTCCAACCTTTTCTTTTTCCTCTCCCACCACATTATTTTTTCCTTCTCTCCGTCTCCGATTTGTCGACAAGGAGATCCTTTTTTTTTTTTTTTAGGGAGGGGGGGGCTGACTGTGATAATTATATATTGTATAGTGCATTTATTTATTGGAGGATTGGGAGGGGGGAGGGGTGCACACAACATGAAGAATTGCCTTGCATAATGAAATAGACCCATTTAACAACTTTTTTACTCTCCTCCAAACTCACGTCTCTCCCTCCCCCCTCCCCCCCCCTCAAAAACTCTTTCCCCTCCTCCCACCTTTTTTTTTTTTTTTCAGCTCCTGACATTTCATTTCTGGCTTTTGTTTCTGTCGCCACTGCCATAGATTTAGTCCTGATAGTAACAGTGTCACCACTGGTTACTGAAATAACTGTGGGATGACTGTGATCCTATCTAAACTGGCAGCTGACTATACTTTCCAGCACTTAGGTCACAGGGTCAGTCAGATGTGCATGAAGTGCATTTTTTTTTCTCCCATTTTTTATTTTTATTTTATTTTTTTTTTTCATATCACATCATAAGAATCCATTGGTGCAACCTTGGAGAGGAAAACTGGTGACTTATTGATCTGCACCTAACAATGCAGCCCTTTTTACGGGTGGCCGTTAACCTCGACTGGCAATCATTTCTCATACGTTACCTTCCCTAATTTAGCTGGCGACTGGAGACTGGGGAACCGTGCTACTAACCCTAAAAATGTCAAGAAAGTGAGCTGATATCTCACTGTTTCTACGAATGTAACATAGATCAATAAAATGAGAGTATAAGACGTGAAAGCTAACACCTAATGGTAATATAGACCCACACTTTTATTTTGTATTATATGTTCTTTGGAAAGAATTCATATTGAATTGTAATAGGTATGTATGTCTGTGAGAAGATAGATCATCCCTATAGCATTTCAAAAGTTAATCTCTCGACATATCTTAGGCCTATAGTTTTGTCGGATGAGGTGACGCGCTCTCTCACTTGATGCTAAGACTCGTCCGGGGGGGGGGGGGGAGAGGAGTCAGGGACGATAGGATTTTGCTGACTGCAACAAAACTGGTTTTACATGAAAAGCACATTTTGAGAGTTAGATCAAACATTATCTCTGCGCCATTTGAGTAAAGCAGTAAGCCTGGTTACAAGACCTGCGTAACTCACACACAGGCCCTATAATTCTCAGAGACCTCTAACAAGTTCAATCATGCCGGTGTCTTTTCAACCCTGTGTATGTGAGGTTCAGGTTTCTATGTCAGGCTAAAATTCTTACTCATTGTCAAAGCATTAATTTAATCGTTTTGATCTATGTATATATTATACATATTATATTTATATACACATACATTTATAATCGAAACGATTCCCGGTCATGCTGATGCGTTCAGTAAGTGACAACTACGCTTCAATCATGCTGATATTGAATCTATGAATATCTTGTCCCATAGCTTGGCTGCAGCTCCCAATACTTCACATTCTGATTAGGATCAAACGTCCCTTTTCACTGGGCGAGAAACGCACCCACTTTGTGCAACATAATATCGCTGGCCTATCCCGCTTCTTTTTTTACAATGCCACCATTTCTTACATCTTCCCCACCCCCCCGGTCCTTTCGCCCCTCCTGTTTTTAATCACACTAATTCCGTCTAGCGAGTAATGACCTCGTTCGTCTGTAGCCTTCATTCCTCTCCCACCCCATCTCCCTCTCCCCATGGTCCCACCCGGCCTTTCCTCACACGTATGTGTGTCTTTATGTCGATGCGATACGTGTGCACGGCTTGTCTGCAGCTGTTTTTATTTCCTTTGGCGAGTTTTGTGTCCTTTAATTATTTCTGTCGCAGCCACGTGTACGCTTCCAGTGCACGTACATTGCCATCAGTCGAGCTGTAACATCAAACATCGGATACAATGAGAGCCAGGCAGACAAACGGATGGTAGCCCCCCCCCCCCCCCTATCAAGTCCCTTTCCCACCCCACTCCACCCCACCCTTTTTTTTTTTAAACACAAACACCAAGCGCAGCGGTAAAGAACGGGGGGGGGCGAAGTGGGTGACACCTCATAAATTACGAATTCCCAGCCGATTCGTCACAGTCAGTTTACCATTACAAAAAAAAAGAACCGAACGAAGGGCGAGGGCGATAATCTGTGCGTGTGTGTGGGGGGGGGGGGTGTTAGTATATTCCCAGTACTATGCACTGTCGGTCCTGTGTGAAACATTTGTGCCAGGTAAGCAGACCAAAGGATTAAAAAAAAAAAAAGAAACCCTTATCAAGTGATCGATTGTTCAGTCGTGCACCATCGACTACGGCGCGAGCGAGGGAGAGACAGAGAGAAAGGAAGACAGATCAATCAATAAGTATAACAGCGATCACCTGATCCAGCCTGTCACTTTGGCCTGATTGCAGAAGAGCTGTAATATTGGTTTAGTACTCGAAGTCTGAATGAGGAAGTGGAATTAACTCATTAACTATTCAGCTGGAGTCTAAATAAGAGCTTTAAATGTAGGACAAATTTGGAGGTCATCACTTCCTCAGTTATTAACTTTTTCAGTAAGAGCCGAGCAAAGCAATTTTATAGGAAGATAGTTACGATCTATGTTTTTTACATACAGTGTGAAATATGTATACATAACTGTTTCCTTGTGTACTTTTTTCTCATTATTATTATTATTTATGAATTTTTAAGAGGTGCATGAAAAAGAACTGGGGGAGGTTTTGTGTGTGTGTGGGGGGGGGGGGGAGAGATAAAGGATCGTGTTTGGCAAAGACATCGGCTTTGTGAGATTCTAATCAAATGCAGCGTTTTAGTTTCTTGGAATGGGAGGGAGGGGAGTTTCCCTAAATGAATATAAAGGAACAGAATCTTAGTCAACTTTAGCGCGCCCAGTTACATGTATGACACTGAACACATACGAATCCGATAATTCACTGTGAGACCTTGCTGCCACTGTGGTAGTAATTTGTCTACAACGACAGCATGCAGTCATTAATATCTCTGCACTGGTATCCGGTAATAAAAAGATTTATATTTCCTGAATGGTCCGCCTCCCACTGATGTGACGTTGTCGTTCTGTTTGTTTAATACGAGTGTATTTCTGAGATGAACCGTACGGCCAAGAGGTCGCCCCCCCCCCCCCGCCCTCAAGAGGACATGATTATCCTCCATGGCAGGGCCATCATTCATTATTGGCGGAGGCATTTTGTAATTATAACTGCGGTTACTCCCATTGCCTACAAACTATTTTATAATGCTGAGATAATATTAACATCTGAAGTTGCTGCAACATTAATTGATTTACATTCTAAAAGTCTTTTAATACACGTATATCTACCTGTGATGACAACTGTCTCATGCTGTACGTCATTTTCGGCTGCAACAGAATGATCAATCGTGGCATGATAGTAATAGTATGTTTGACTATACTTGCTAACCATTACGTATCACATATTAACACAGTTCGCTTAGCAGCAGAAAAACTTATTGAACACGGTTTTTTTTTTGGGGGGGGGGGGAGGAGAGAAGAGATAACGCGAAAGAAATCATGGGAAGGAGAGAACTGGAGAAAGTGGGCGCGGTCTAATCAAGCATGACCCAGTGAGCAAGAGACGGGGAAACACAAACAGTCACCATCACAACCGCCACTCTGGGCCACTCAGTCAGTCAGATCTGATCACACATAACATTTCCGTGTTTTGATGAGCGAGGTTAAACATAGCCCTGGAAAACAACATTACTGAACACGCACGCACTCACATGCACACGCACACACACACACAACAAATTCCTAAATCCTTCACACATACACAAACACGAGTATCTACGCCTCTTCCTCAACCTTCGGAATCATGTTCAGAAAATCTCTTTTTCAGTCTGTAATGAGAGTTATCGTAATCTCGTCCTATGTGGGGGGATCCCTTCTTTGTGAATTGAAAGAATGAAAAATAACGATTCATCTGTAACCTGCAGAATTATCTTTCTCTCTCCCCCTTCAGCCCCATCCCCTCCTTCCTTTTCTAGTTCTTTTTTTACCTTACAGCTCATTCTTTCAAGTGCCCCCCCCCCCCCCCCATTGCTACCTTCTGTTTGCTTCAATTGATCCGGCGGTTTGGGATTTGATTCAGTCTTTATTACTTTCTCCAATGGGATTATGTTACTCTCGAGGCTGTTCTGTGATAAGTGAACTGTGAACGATTGAATGACTCGCTGTCTCAGTATCTCTCTCTTCCTCACGTATATAACTACCATAATATGGGCAGGACTGTCCTCTTGTTTTAAATGACAAGAGGGCGAGGGGAAGGCAGGGGGAGGAGAGAAAAAAAAAAAGGAGGTCACTGGTTTGTTGGTTCTCCTATGTAAGATCTGTCTGACCCACTCGTGAGGAAGGATTTCAGAAGGAAAAGACTGACCTAGTGATCACTCACCATGTGAAAGCATGTCACTGAAAGACACTTTCACTGGTAGTGTGAGACTCACTGCAAGAAGCAACTCACCCATGTGTAACATCTATACTCCTTATTTCCCCCCACCCAAAAATCAATGTCTTGATCCATCAAGCAAGCAGCTTAGGCCGGTACAGTACCACAAAGCACAATCTGTCTGTGCTTTGATTCGTCATGATATAAAACTGATGGACGGATACAATCAGACTCAATAATCCTCTCCAAAACTTTCGAACACAACACTGACTATCTTACCCTACCTACCCTACCCTACCCTACCCTACCTTACCTTACCTTACCCACCTTATCCCTACCCTACTCTACCCTGTTCCATCCTATGCCATCCTACTCTACTCTGTCCCACCTACGCTACCCTACCCTACCTTACTTTACCTAATCTTTTCTTATCTCTTACCATACCTACATTATCTTATCCTACCTTCCCTAACCTTTCCTTTCCTTACTTTGTTACTGTACCTTACTTTATTTTACTTAACTTTATTGTACCTAATTATTATTAATTTTTTTTTTTTATACCTTATCTTACATTTCCTTGCACTGCCTTACCTTACTTTACTTTACTTTTCTGTTTTTTACTTTTCTGCACTTTATCTTACCTTACTTCATCTTTTCTTTTTTTTCTTACCTCATCTCACCTTACCTTACTTTACCTTACCTTGCCTTACTTGGCCTTTCCTTAATTAACTAGATCTGCCTTACCTAATCTTTGCCATCTCATCTTATTTCATTATGTCTTTTCTTATCTATCTTATATTGTTTTGTCTTTCTCCTCCTTACATTATTGCTCTCGCACTACAGGACAGCCAGTATCAGAGCAGTCCTGGATGGTGCCGTTCTCTATAACCACGTCCAGGAGTCCCTCTGAGCCTATCATCAAGGGACTGATGGACAGCCAGAGTGCAAAGGTCAATGTGCCCAATTGTCAGCCCAATGATTGGATACGGGTAGGTCAACAAACTGTTCAGTGCAGTCGTCATTCCATTCTCAATGGTGAATTATATAAGATATAAGTAAATGGTGCCAAACCGTTTGTTCTCCAAGAGTTGTGAAACAAGGGAGAAAGAAGTGAAAATGGCAGTTGATTTTCATAGCCTTTCTAGACAGTCTTTAAGGGGTGCCATGTTGGTGCCAATTTGGTGAGAGGGGGGAGGAGGGGCAAAGCTGATGTTTCTGGCCCCAGCCGTTATTTTTCTCTTATCAGAGGTTGTCAAAGTGTCTTTTTAAAAAAAAAAAAAAGTAAGATTTTGATATTTACATCTCAAGACATGATTTTCAGGATCCGCACCCGCTTCTTAAGGCTCTAAGATGTTAATCTGCTGGGGGGTACAGATAACATGTTTATTTTAAAAGAGATGGGAAACATTATATTTATATAGGTAAATTTCATTTTAGAAAGAAGACCAAGAACTGATAGATTGAAACTCTTCTTGTGATTCAAGAATTCAGTAAGAATTTACGCCTTTGCTTTATTCAGATCAACTCTGGGCGTTACATGTTCTACCATGTTCAGTACCAGCCAGCATCGTTGGTGCGACTGATACCAGCACTACAGAAAAACATCTTGCCACCCGAGGATCGCATTGGTTTCTTGACAGATCTTTTTGCCCTGGTAAGGGAGGACAGGTGACATTGGACTACATCAGGCATAACAGAGACTGAACTATTTTTCTCTAACTGCTATCAAAGTAGTAGATCTGTCATCAAAAATGTTCCCTTTGCTGTAGTCCTCGACAAATGCCACAATATGTCAAAATCTCATGAATGTAAGTTTTAGTGTTTTGGAGTCTAGAACTTGGGGATCCATGCTCAGTTATACTGTAAATGTCCAATATTCTGTAAATGACAGTAATGTTCTATTTGTCAGAAGTAAAGTACCTGGGATAGTTATCAATTTTTCAATATGTTAAAGATTGATCAAAACTAGAAAATACGACAACTTTGAGGTTTAGTGCTGTCAGTTTTTTGTTCTCTGCTTCAGTTCTGTATATTTACTTGCATGTTGTGTCATTTTTTTCCCCATCAGTGTAGGTCAAATTATATGAGTGTGGTGGACGTCCTGAAGGTGACCAAGAGCTTCCGAGAGGAGACCAACTTTGCTGTGTGTGGCAAGCTGGCTGCGGCCCTGACCTCTCTGACCCCACTGGTCCAGCATATCTCCGAGGGCCAAGACAGCTGCTACAAAAACTTCATGTGTGATACTTTCAGAAAGATGGGTGAATGGCTGGGATGGGACCCTGCTGAGACCGAGAGTGAGTGCAGCTCTGGGACATCATGGGATATCAGGGTTCTTAATCCTAAGAGCATAAAGAGGCCAGACTGTTGTAAAAACAGAAAATAATTCACATATGTATGATTTATGATTCATAGTTGCTAGAGAGCTCATAGCAAGTTCTGGCATAGAACGTCACTTTTCAAAACCTGTCTAAGTTTTACTGCTCTTGTTTTGATTTGAGCGGTATCTTCTGACACTTCTAGTGTTAGCACATGGGACAGTGAGAGTTTTACACTATATATCACACAGATAGGCTGGCTTATTTATTGTATAACTGGGTGAAATGTGTCAAATGTTCATGGTGAGCTTCATGGAGAAAATCCTATCTCACTGGCTATAGGACCATAGAAGTTAATTTTTAGTATATGAGCAGCTCGGGGTAGTAGATACAGTATAAAATAATTTTTTTTTACCAAAGTACAGAATATTTACCTCTCCATTAACAGTGAAAGCACCTTGTAAGCGTGATTTGTGCGTCAACTGTTGTTGTTATTTCTGTCTCAAACTCGTTTGAATTGTGCAGAATCTTTAAACTACTATGCATTAAGCATATGGATATGACTGTATATTGTATGTATGCTATTCCTCGCCAGCTATGAAGGGAATTTCCTTCTTTAGGACAAATGTATAGTTTTAGTAAAACAACACAATGCATTATGGAGTCAGAAGAGAGGTCAGGGGGTACTTTAGATGGGAATCACCCACCATCATGTTCTATGGTCACTTTACAAGTTAAATTCTACTTTTTGTTCCTATATTTGTTTTGACAATATCTCATTAATCTAGATAAACAAGTAAAAAAAAAAAAAAAATTGAAAGAGAAAGAGAAACAAAACTAAAGCAAAAAAAAAAAAAAGAAAATAACCCCATCAGAGGCAGTTCACCTGGTTGCACAACATTTCTTTATTAAAATTTGTATCATTCCACATCTACATCAGTTCTTGTTCTCTGCTTGATTAGATCTTCTGATTCTGTTTCTTTTTTTACTGCTTTGGTATGGAATGGTCATTGAACATTTTAACTCTTTCTATACCACAACACCGATTTATCATGCCGACAGCTGCCATTTTTACCATACCCTGATATATTGGTATTTCAGATAAGCAGCACTGAATTGATCCTATACACAATGTATTTCACATTTTTAATGCCCCAAGTATGTGAAATAAAAAACTTGGAATTTACCGGCACCACAATGTGTCACAGAAGCCTGCTTGATAGTAGATTTTCACAGAACAGCAAAAAAAAAGTAAAACCAGAATAGCTGCATTTCAGCTCCCCACAACATTATCATAACTCTGACTGAACTCACAGAGAACTAAGAAATATAAGTTGCATGTATTTAGTATCAGTTTCTTGAAAATTGAGTGCACTTTTGCTTTAGATAAAAAGTTAAATTTCTTCAGCTTGTTCTCTTCAAATATCAATAAGCTGTGCAAGCTTTGTTATTTTTATATTATCTTCCCCTTTCCCACCAACTTTCTTTCATGTATTACAAGTAATTTGTTTTGTAAAAATGATTCTTTGTATCATTTTTAGAATCTGACATTTGTTAGCTTTGAAATGGTATTTAACACTGTACATTTTAGGCATCACTTTAACCTTGAAATTTACATCTGAAATACTCAAATGTGTGAAATATGTGCCTTCCTTATGGAATCTCAAAATATCTTTCTATTTCTGTGCATAACTTGTTCTGTTATGTCATCCTTCTGTCATTTTTGTTTGTTGTTGATAGATGACTTGTTGACATTTTGATAATGATCATCCCTCTAGATAATGTGAAAATACTGAGTATAGTACGAAAAGCTGGACAAATAGTTTTATAAATACAACAAAATAAGAGAAATCTGCGGTTATGTTTTAAGTGTCCTTATCCTTGTGAACTCTTTTCTGATGGTGATGTTGGTGTTTCCTGCCCAGGCCATGCCAACCGGCTGATGCGAGAGCAGGTCTTGTTACGTTTGGGCTGCAGTGGGGATGAGAAGACAGTGGCTGAGGCATTCCGCAGATTTGAGGAACATTGTAAGGGCAACACCATCTTGTCAGCTGATATCAGAACTCCCGTAAGTGAATAGGAAACTCCTTCATACATAATCATGGTAACAATCGCAAACCGTGGAAGTTCAAATTAAGTCAAGTTATAGTTTTGATTTAAATATTCCTTGGCATCGCTCTTGTATCATGCCTTTAAATAGTTATGATAGTTTTCCCACCTGTATTGTGCCAAATAAAGGCTTTGCTGCAAGAAGGTTTCCAAGAAATATTTTGAGACAAACATAAAACTTGACCTAATTTGAAACTGTCATGGTTTACCACTGGCAGCACTTCTGAACACAACAGCATGAGAATCCATGAAGTTGGCCAGGCTGGCAAAGATGGGTAACAAATGGACGCGATAACCCTATTCGTTTCAGTAACTGCAGCAACCAACAACTCATCCAGTGATGTAGACAGATGACATAGATAACAGTGCAGTCCCTCCCACAGAACATTCTTTTTTTTTATTCTGTGGTACCTCCTGGCCTGAGGAATTTTGTCATTGTAGAGTAAAGATTTGGTTAGATCAGGGTTAGACAAGCCCTACAGTTGGAGGGAGGCTGTTAGAGCACTACTGATAATGCCTTGACAAACCTTCCTCTATCTGGCCTAGTCCCCAATAATTTCAGTGTGGTAGTGTGAGAGAAACTGGTTTGTTCTTTGATGTTATCCTCAATTCAATTTTTTCTGTCTTCCTCCTCTCTTTCCTCCCACTAAAGTGCCTTATATGTCAATTTTGCAAGGCCTTTGGATCTTAATAATGATACATTAGTTCTTATTAACAGAGGTGCCAATCTTTCTGCATTTTGTAATCCTGCCTGCAAAGTAATGATTAGTAATATTGCTTTGGCGATATCTGTGGCTATGGGGTAAGGTGTTTGCTCCTCTGCAAAAAACTTACACTCCAGGTTCAAACTTTCCATCCTACCAGGGGGTGGGAACCATGCAAAGATTAGACTTAGTATTTTATTCAGTGACTCAACATCCCCTGGATTCTTAGGTAAGGAAGTCTGATACCTAGCCTTCTCAGACAAGAGTGAATGTTTTGGTGGTCCCATATGTATGTACGCAAGTTGTTATGGTTGTTTTTCTTAAGCCTTTCAATCCTAAGAGACAGGATTATCTCGGCTTGTAGAAGTTGCCAATTTGCCAATTTTTGCTGAGAAAATTTTGTGGGTAGAAATTTGGAATTTGGGAATTTTGCCCGGACAGCGGCACTCAGGCCTACTCTTCCATCGATTT
>JBCAUA010000008.1:657344-689743 GCA_038406235.1 Peronia verruculata | reverse complement strand
TAGATAGATAGATAGATAGATAGATAGATAGATAGATAGATAGATAGATAGATAGATAGATAGATAGATAGATTTGAATAGGATAATTTTTTTAAAAAAATGATGAAATAAGACGTGGTTGTAAGTTGCTATTTACTTCTTGATATGATAATAAGGAAGACTGTATCTCATGAGAAGAAAAGACACATTTAAAACATTTCTTATAAATTTCGTGCAAGCCACTCTATATGATCCTGATGGAGGTTGTCATGGAAGCCAAAAACACATTAACCCTTTCAATACGAAACACTGATGTAGTGTGTATAGACGTGTCCAGTTATTTTCCTTGCATATCAGAAGACGATTCAAAGCCCGATTTTTGTGAGCAACTGTTGACGTCAACGTGTTTATCAAAATAAGTTCACATTTAAATCCTGAGTAACTGATATAGAGACGTACGCATTTTAGTTTTTATGTGATTTCGCTATTGGAGGGTTAAGCGTGTAAGAACGATGGAAAAGAGAGGGAAAAGAATAGAGAGGGAAAAGAATAGATGAGATAGCATCCACAGAAAGTTGAAAGGCCATGTACAAAGACAATTTTCAAAGACGCTGCAGAAATACGAAGTACAAAGACGATAAAGAGAGAGAGAAATCAGACAAGCAAACAAAAGGAAGAAAGAAAAAAATAATAAACATGAAGTAACGGGGAAAAGGAGGAGAAACCAATGGAGAAAGAATGGAAGAGAAATAGAGACAGAGACATATGCGGGGGAGGGGGGGGGGTGGAAAAACGAGAGAACACAGAAAAGAAAATGTAAGACTAAAGAGAAAACGAGGGGAGAATGGAAAGCGAGAGAGAAGAAAGAACGGAATAATGAGAAATAGAGAAGGGAGAATCTGAAACTGAAGGAGACAAGGCGGAGTGGAAGAATGGGAGAGAAAGGAGAATACAAGAATGAGAGAGAAACGGACAATGGAAAATTTAGAGAGAGAGAGAGAGAGAGAGAGAGAGACAGAGAGAGAGAGAGACAGAGAGAGAGATCAGATAATGGAAGAATGAACTCGATTCATGGAAGAATGAAACAGGGAGAACGAAGAATGGAAGAATGAGAAAGAGGTCAGAGATGGAAGAAAGAGAGAAAGGAAGAAAGGAGAGAAGAATAAGAGAAAGAAAGATGAGGAAGAAGAGATCAGTGATGTATTTCAGGCGCAGGCAACTCGACAGTGATCAACAACCATCTTTCAAAGACAGAGACTGAGGTTAGCTCCCAGGTGGTTCTCAATGAAGTATAATGGAAGCGAGTCCTTGATCAAAATGACACCTGAACAGACTTAATACATTAAATGTAACAGGGATCATTATTTCACTGGTTAGGGAGGATAATTCTGTGTCTGCATGTAACAAAAACAGCAATAAACTAGAGATGAGCCATTTTTTTCCATCCACCTTTGCCAAAAAAAAAAAAAAAACGACGAGGTACAAAACAAACAGGATAAAGAAGAAAAATAGTCAAGGGACGGCAGTGGCTCAATCAATGGGTATGGCGTGTGCTCATGGGGCGGCCGGGAACGACTCGCGGGTTCTGCATCGGGGTATGACAGGACACGAAGATCGAAAACCCGCATTTTTTTCAGTGACTCAATGGTCCCTGGCTTCCTGTGGGTAGGGAAGCCCGACGTCTAGCCTTCTCGGATAGGGGTGAATATATTTCGGAGGTCCCGTGTGTTGGTTACGAACGTTAAAGAACCCTTAACAATTGAAAATCGATCGAAGAGTAGGCCTGAGTGTCGCTGTCTGGGCAAAATTTCCAAATTCCAAATTTCTACCTACAAAAATTCTCAGCAAAAAAAAAAAAAAGCCGAGATAGTCCCATCTCTTAGGATTGAAAGGCTTAAGAAAAACAACAACAACAACAAAATAGTCATCCTTTCGGCTAGCGGTATTTCACATAAATGCGGAAAAAAATATGACAAAAAACGTATTGTGACATAATATATTATTCATCATGTGGTAAATGTTTCAGAATTTTCGTTGCTTTTGTTTCAAACAACATGAGAAAAGGCTGCCCCCCCCCCCCTTTGCAATGATTATAACACCCTCTTGTGCCAGGCAAAAATTAATTCACTTGGCAGATTTGGCTGAGGGTATAAACTGTTTATTCTATGTAGAAGCAGTAGTATAAGTAGTAAGAGACGGCGATGACGAATCGGGAATACAGTGAAGATAAGACAGACATCGGGTAAAGGAACGGGCAGGGTTGGGAAAAGGTTGGGGAAAGAAGTTACTGGTGGTTGGATTGCAATCCATAACGTTCCGGTTGAAGCACCTTGGCCTAGTGACACAGTTAAAGGCCGCCGTCTGTCTGCTGCTGCGACATCATTTAACTACTGGTTGCCAGGTTTGATGGTGCTGGCCATGACTACCACCATCCCCCCCCCCCAAGCACACAATGACTGTGGGTTAACTTCCGTCTTCAGTAGAGGACACGAGCACTCCTTGGTCAAACAGCCTGACACAATCCAAAGAATATTTGTTGGGCTGTTGTTTACGGTGGTTTACTCTATTGCATTTCCAGTTACAAGTACAAAAAATATTCAATATAATTAATGCATCTTCAGAAAAAAAAAATAGATAATATAATGCTTAACGATACCTGTATAGCTGTTGAAATACTAACCCCCCACCCCCACCCCCCAAATTTCAGAACTCGACAATAGAGAGAAGAAAAAAATTCTTTTATTGACAAAGCCATTGCGTGCGCTCATTGGGATGTAAAAAGTGGACTACCGAGTTCTGTCCAAAGCTACAAACTTTTTCCATCCAGACAGATCGCTGAGTCAGATCAAGGATTATGTTAGGTAAGCAGATCGAACATTTGATTTCTTTTTGCAAGATCGATACTTAGGATTGCCAAATAATTGATCAGGGGGCAAATCAATCTCAGATCAATGGGTGGATATTTAAACAGTCAGCAGTCGATGCAATTAATTCAGACGTTTGCTCGGGCACTGGGCCAAAAGTCACAGCCTACTTGTACTGCTCTAGAGTAAGAAAGTGAGCTGAACAGACGGGGACAGGTCCGGATAGAACCGGTCAGTCTGAGAGACACCAGAGAATTATTCGGAAATCACGTACCCTTAAAGGATTCTTTGCACACATATCTGTCTACTTATGAATCTGTTAATTAACGTTATCGCTCTTCATGCCAAACCTATGCATAAACTTGACATCTGGCGCAAAGCCACATGATAGTAATGCTTATCTGTTCATGGTACTTTCTGTTAACCCAAGTAATAATGGAGATATTTTAGAAATACTTGAATGCACCAAACCTCATTTCCCGTCAATTTCCTGACATTCAATTTATTGAATGGACACACTGGCGCAAGCATTCATCAGTTTGCGAACCTGGGAAGTAGTTCTACGTTTTCTACATGTACAGTCACAAACATGTCTTTCACTTACAAACTTTTAATCACAGACAGTTACCCTTTTCACGCCCATATATTAAATTTGTCTTTCAATAAGAACGAAAGAGAGAGAGAACAGACAGACAGACAAGGCATAAATTGCCCTGCAAAAAAATTATCTCTTGAAAAAAATCTTTGGCTCTCTGTGTCCCCCCATACGTTCCTTCCTTTCCCATAACCACATGATTGAAATTCTTTCTTCTAACAAAGGTGATGCAATCTGCCTTGTCTCTCCCGTTCCGTGGTCAAACTCGCTTGTGTTTGTTGTCTTGTATTTTTACCACTTCACCAGCGTTTAACTATGTCCATCAGGGATGACTAAGTCACTGACACCTCTTTAACAGTGTGGAAAGTAATGGGCGAGCCAGCATCATAACTGTGGTAAGAAGCCAATACAGTGTATCATCCTCTTGCTGGCTCGAACCTCTCACATCCACAAATTGCTATCACTCTGCACCTAATGGTCAAAACTTCGATATCTTGTCTTTCTCTTCACTTTCAGTGTTTAGCATGCCAGATACAACCACTGTGATCCTCCCCATTCCCCCACCCCCGTCTTATCCCCACCCCTCCCTTAAAAAAAAAAAAAAAACTCCCGTTTTGGTAGCTAAAGTATCTTGACTGTTTATCTCTATGCATCCAGGTGTCTATCTATCTGAATTCAACGATGTGTCCGTCTACTGTCACGTATCTAACATCTGAAGCACAACTTCCATTTCAAATGTCTACCCTCCTTCGCTGGTGTTTCAAAACGGCTTTGCCTAGATGGCTGCCTATCTCGCCGCCCATCTCTTTATCAGTTTCGACTGTCAATTGTAGCAGCAAACCAGGAATTACATGTCCCATCTTCGTGCATGTCTGGGCGGGACAAACAATTTGTTTTTCCTACTGCCAGTATAAGGAGTCGGCACATAGACCAGGCTATTTGCTCTATTATTATATTACACGCATAAATGTCAGTGCGGGGAGGAAGAAAGAAACCGGGACAAATTGTCTGGGGGTCGACAAAAATAACCTCTGCACCGCTAGGTTATCGACACAGAGACCTATACACATGAATAGAATGAAAGACGGTGGCGCAACCCACAAGGAAACATGGCCCACTCGGGCAGGGTAACACGGAGAACTCGTTTGGCTGGACAAATAACGTTTTTTTGTTTTTTTTCAGTTTTGGGCAATCGGAATGATGGTCATAGCCTTTTGTCCGTCTCTGGTTGGTTAACTGGTATGTCACGCCCAGCTATCACAACTTATATACATGTATAATAATGCACTGTGTATTACTGGAAATATTATTTTAACTACATTACAAACTAAACTACCTAAGTTTTGTTACTTGCTATCCGCGCGATATCAACACTTTGTTGAAAGTGTAAGGGAATGTGCAGGGGAGTGGATTGGGGGGGGGGGGGTGTTACCTTAACTTTTTTTTTTTTTTAAAAAGTCACCAATTAAATACATGTACGCACTTTCCTCTTTGGGTTCCAGTGGGAGAAGGTGGAAGATCTGCATGATTACCGTTGGTAATGAGACCCGGAATACGTTGACTTTTTTTTCTACACCCCTCTTTTTTTCTTCATTATAGGAAAATATGCCCTGTCACTCCACAAACTAGCTGGGGTAGAAACAACATTATCGAGGAGGTGACTAAATTGTCACATTTTAATGAGCAGATGCATCAATTTAGAGCCTCGATATCCACTCAGAAATCTGTATCAACTCGTAATCATTATATATTGTTTTCTTCAAAATAAACCCTTATATCTATGGCAACGGTAAATGTTTAAAAAAAAAAAAAAATTCTAATTCTCCGTTGTGCGGGTAACTGTCTGAAGTGTATGTCATAGACTAGAGTGAGCGGCTGTCTATATAATATATTGTCAATTCCCAGACGAATACAGTCATAAGATATGAACAGCTGGTTTCAATTTACATGACATAAATAAGGCTGACGGTCTAATAGTAATTAGGGTGTACGTGTAGACTGGCCTTTTTATTGCCAAGTGAAGTGGGAGAATTAGGCGAAAGGCATGAATAATGGAAAGTGGGGAGAGACAATACGTCAGAGTGGTAGGCGTGGTCTGTCTGGACTGAGTTACAACACAGCCTGGTGTGTCTACATCTCTCACCTACTAGTTTTACTACTGGCTCAGCTTTATGTCATGGGATCGTTACAGTTGCATTTCCAATGATCTCATCATTTCCACTGATACACACCTTAGTTATAGAATATTGATATTCTGAAAAAAAAATATGTAATTTTTATAACCACGACAACAAACTAAAGCAACAGGCCTGTCGCACATTGATGGTGACGTGTGATGCACTACACTATTATGTTCTTCAGTTGGAGTGCACTGCCGGTTTGTTTGTTTTTTTTTTCGACAGGATCATAAGATCTTGACAATCCATAGGGTTCCTACGAACTTTTTTTTTTTTTTTCAATTCGGCTGGGGAATCATAAAGAAAAAATGGGGAAAGGTGGCCTTTATGATGGAGAACTGGACCATCAGAAGCAGAATGAGAACGGGTCTGCAAACCTTTGAGTCCATACACTACACTGAAATCTACTTCATCCCCCCCCCCCCCCATTCCCTCCTCATGGGCAAGGCCATAATAAATAAATATATATGGCAAGGCCATATATAAATACACAAGGCAAGCCTTCAAAGGACTATAGTCCGAAAGTAAAGGTATTCCACTGTGATGCTGCACTACTGGCCCAGATTACTTCTTTCCTTGCTATTTTCAATTCATCAGTTGAGTATACCGTGGAAGGAGGTCATCGCCCTCTCCCGTAATATGACAGTCATATCCTACGGTGTATTCTGCCCACGGTAGTAGCTGTATTTATACCCTATCAGGGATAGAAAAGGATGGGTGGGGAGGGGGATTCCTATTTTGACTACAGAATTTGACTTTTGTATTTATTTGTTTTTGTCCGATGTGCTTTACAGGCCGATAGAACAGACTGTAAATACATAACTTCTATACACAATTACAAAGTGACATTTCGTTGGTGGCAAATCTCAAATGGTCACACCACACTGTTACCACTAATGGGTATATAGCCAGTAGCTGCCAGAGACGCAAACCTGCCAATGATTTTAATACGTTGCAAGATTTGCAGACAAACGATTCCTCAAAGTTGTGCTATATACACATTTTATTGAGTACAATCAATACTCGTAGTTTATTGGCCTGTGCACTCGGTGAACCAGTGTTATCAGGGCTTCGGCATCCTCAAGCTGGATACACGCTGTGTATTATTAACGCCGTTAGAACAACAGCCCACCAAATGACTCGAGTGGGACAGCCCTGAGCTACGGTAGTTCAGAATCATTATTATATTTGAGCTTGAACATAATTTTCCTATCTGATAACTGAAAAAACAAAAGAAAGAAAAAAAAATCCCCAGAGGAATATCAATATTGTAAGAAGGAATGTGTGGATCGCTGTAGGGTTGGAGTGAAAGTTTAATAGGGCCCGGGTACCATGTGTAAAGGCGAGATCTTAGCATTGGCAGTCGAATGCACAGGGATCTCAAGGCTTGCCCTTTACCTCTAAAAATGTAGAAAATGAAAAGAGGATCTTTCGCTGTCATGAACAGAATAGACCAAATAAAATAAAATTATTCTGAACTGATGTTTCTGATTTCCTTTTCCTCATCTCTTCACTGGTTACATCTGATTGTGTGTGCGTGTGTGTGTATGTGGGGAAAAGGGGGGGGGGACGTGTGGCGATGGGTCCTACTTGTGGATAGTGCCTGCCTGCTAGCTAGTCTAGTCCAGTCGAGAGTTGACCTACTGCCACAAAGTGCTTACTTGTCTTGTTCTTCAACAGCGGACAGGGTCAAGGATCCCGAAAGGCTGCCAGCATTACCAGAACTCTTACATTATGCTCCCTGTCATGAAACCCCTAGTGTTGTTACATGCTATACCCCCAGATGAGATACAAGACAGCTCTACCTTCTAAACCATTTTTAGAACGCTGTTTATGATAGGCAATCCTTTATTCTAGCCAGTTACCTCTGCCAGTTATACATAGTACGATAGATGATGTTTCATCCTACACCAGTTATATAGGAGATAGGCGATACTTCATAACAATACAATGTACCAATAATAGAGATTATGATAGGCAATCCTTCATCCTAAGCCTGTTACATTCATAAGATAGAACATGCTTCATCCTAAACCAGTTATACAGATGATAGAATAAACTTCATCCTAAACCAGCTACATAGATAATAGAATACGCTTAATCCTAAACCAGTTATATAGAAGATAGGCTACAATTCATCCAAAGCCAGTCATACAGATTACAGGCAATCCTATAATTTAAAATAGGTATATACACAAAAAAGCAATCAGCATAAGACATCGCATTAGCGCTAAAAAATAAAGTGTAATAAAGTTAATAATAAATATAACCTTTACAACATGCCATGGAAACTCAATACCCTACTTTTTTGCCTAATCTTCATTTTACAAAGCAGCACAACTGACAAAGTCGTAGTCAATATGCTATGCATTTACCATGCACCTAAAACACACAGACATGTAGACAGCTTGATTGATTCGTGATAGTGACAGACTAACTTTGAAAATGTCATATTTTTTTTTTTCTTCTTCACAGTTTGCCAGCGAGATCAGTCAGGCTGGCTTTAATGTCGACCTTTACAAGCTGCTGCAAAATTGTGCGAACTTTATGTTAATGCATTAACCTTAAGCTTTCTACATGCTGCAGACATTTTCACACTCAAACATTATGGAGCCAGTTCTAAGCTACTTTGACAAAACGCTTTGTGGCTTTACAGTTTCATCATTTCCCTTGCTATTCAAATGCAACTTTCCACAACGTCATAAGGCAACTCATTATGCTATTTAGAATCCTTCTAAATTCACAACAACAAAAAATATAAAAAATATTGAACATTGAGCAGGGATGGTTTAATGAAAAAAAAATTATTTTTTTTTAAATAGAGAGAGAAAGAAACTTGAAAGAGAGGTTTTCGGGAACTAGGCGTTTTGTCCAAGTAAGTTGTGAGTTCCACCGTCTGGGCCCAGAATCATTAGTGCGTGTCTGGTAACAATAGAGCTTCGTCTGGGTCACATACAGACAGGCATGCAATGACGTGCGCTGCGGTGAGCGTACTAACATTGGTGAGGGGGGCGGGGCCGGGAGAGAGAAAGAGAGGTGGGTGGATGGGTGGGTGTGTGAAGAGGAATGGGTGGAAGGAGAGGCATAATTTAGTCAAGAGGAGGGCTTATATAAAATGTTTTCACTGAAGTCATTTTTCACATCCAGTTCCTCCCCTACACCTTTTCATGACAACAGTTTTTTTTTTTTTTTCCTTTTTAATATCGAGGTATTAACATTGAGCCGATAATTGTCTTCCACAGAAATAACAAGTGCATTATCTCTGATCTTGTGATTCAGATGGTAAATTAATACCCAAGTACTCATGACATTGATCGGCTTTCTGGTACAGGCATAAGGTGTGCATTATCTTGGATTTTGTGATTTGGATCAAAACTTACAATGATGTGTGAGCGCCATTTCTTTTTTTTTTTTGTGTACTTGCAGATGGACGCAGATCATCCATGGCACTGTGAAGAGTGGCTGCTGATAACTGGGAGTACATGCTCAGAATCAGAAGGAGCAACAAGCATGGGATATGGATATAGCAGAGGAGTTTTCTATGCCTTTCAGACGTGATCCCATGCCATGATGAAAGACAAGATGGACGTAGGCAGTCTTTAGTCACAGTCACAGGTTTTCAGAGACTTCCAGAGATGGGGACTAAGGGTACTGGGTTTGTAAAAGTTGCCCTTAACCTGTAAATATGTATGTACTATTTGTGCTAAAGTATTGTTTCTTGCAGTTAGTGGACAGAATTTAAGATGAACTGAGCAATTTAAATTTTGTGGAGTAATAAAGACTATGCATTACCTACTTAAAAAAAAGAAGAAGTGGAAGGACATCCCACCTTCTTAGTTTTTCCAAATTCGTGAATTAGCTTAAATTCTTTGACGATATTTCACCATTATAGTAACTGATGACATTGGTCTAAATAATGAAAACTAAGCCAGTTGAAAAATATCCAAATTGATGTGAGCTCTCAGATTCTATAATACATGTATGAGTATTCCACTGTGATCTGGAAGACAGTCCATGATCTTTACAACTCAATGCTAATGAGGATGAAGTGAATGAGATGTGACAAACTTTTTTCAAACTGTCAGCATTTATTTTCTACATTTCACTTACATCAGCAGAGATGTGAGTGAAACCAATTGCTCTATTGAATTCAAGTGCTGTCAGTCTTGGACATATCTGAGCTTTACATGCAACAACAAAAATATATGAAAATCCATGCAAATCAGAAGGCTGATCTAAAGTTACAGAACACACAACTGAGAAGCAATGCCCGTGTATGTCCAAAACGCCTGCTAACACAATGTGCACTTTTTTCAGCTGGGCTAAATTGTTCTTTGAGCAGGCGAAATAAAATGAAAGGAAACTTACCAAATGGCAATCTTGCAATTCACAACCTGAGAGAGAAGCATGTAGAAATATTCAGACATAAGATCTTTTTTTTTTTCTTCATGTATATTTGTGAATAATGATATGCTTATCTCATACAGTGGCATTTCATGACCTTTATTTGCTTTGTGTGAGTATTTTTTTTTCCTCACTTGAAATGATAGCTCTGCTGTCAATAGCTATGAAGCATTTGTAAAGTGTGAAAGTGGTGCAATTATGGACCTCCAACTACCATATGAAATATTAGCCTTAATTCCAGCTAGCTGTCTTCAGCCCATGGTGGAATTCAAAGCAACGAACTATACAATGTGCCCACTATAGAAAGAGCAGAACTAGTAATAGTGAAGTAACTATACAGCATTTCTTACTGTCCAACTGTCAAAAGTCCTCATACTGCAATGATTCTAGGCCAGCATTATCACTTTCGGAAACTCAACAATGATACAAGACCTTGAAATGAAGATCTGACAACAGCTGCAAGACTCTTGGAGTGGAGATAACAAAGACATCAGACAAAATTTCATGATGACTCTAACCCGTAGAACCGAACTTGTGTGCTTTCAGCATTCATTGCACAAGTTTGCATCTATGGGTATGCGTCGTCATGGAGCTCAACAATACAGCTCAGCAGCTCTGCGAAACATGGAGTGGTCACAGTTCCAGCGTATACAAAACAACTGAGACAACTTTTACCAAAAAGACCTACATTTGGAGATAAAATGTGGTTGCATTGACTCAGATTCCTTCCATACTCCTCCATCCCGAGCACATTCCTTGTTTCTTTTTTTTTTTTTTTTCCTTCTCTATACTGAACCATTAGAGCCAGTGGCCTCCAACGAAAATTTCATCTAGTGACAAGAGATGAATTCTGAATCGCTATTGCACTTGAACGCATCCTTTTAAAAGTTCAATATCCAACTACTCTTACAAAGGCATCCACAGCACAACAACTCTTCATGCTACGTCATCATCATCTCATCATCGTGGCCTCAGCAACAACTTTAGCACCAAGTGCTCATGGTCCTTGAGAGGGACAGACGCACTGCCTGCAAAGTCCAATGTTGTCTAAGAGGCCTAATTATGCCTGTCCCGTTGTGAGGTAGTAGGTTGTATTGTTAAGAACTACACCATATCTGAGGAACAGTACAATCTGCTAGCTTTCCTTGTGGTAGGCACCAACTACTCTGGATGTTGTCTGTCCTGTCTAATCAGCCAATATGCTCAGGCAATAGGGCATCATCATTTTTGTTACTTCAGAAATACTATGTCAATACCATGTTCCTATATCTTTATAATTGTGTGCTCAAAGGAGTGGGCTGATGTGAAGCTGATGATGAAATATCTATCATTATTGTCATCATCATTAATTTTCAAGTCAAGTTCAATAAAAAAAAAAAAAACTTAACTCTACATTAAACCAACACATGAAAAAGTGAATGCGAAATTGAAGGAAGATTTAGAATGGATTAAGTCAATGGAGACCGAACTCAGACTCAGGGAGAATGTGGACACTCGTTCTAAATAACTTATGCATAGTTATAAAAACAAGGTTATCTTCATTGTCAGCAACCATTTCTGCCATCTCCCATGACTACTGTCTGTCCTTTAGCATTGCTTGGTTACAACATCATCATGATTTCACCCTCTTGCCCACATCTGTTTTGCCCAAAGGACAAGCTTTAGTGGCTCAGGCATAGTTAAATTCCTTGTTGCTAGAGCAAAAGTATTATTTTATCAGCCGCTGTGGCATCGTATGGAAATGAAAAAGTTTTGACATGAAATAAATAGAATATTCCATGGGCCAAACCACAAGACCATAAAGTATTTGTAACATCAGGACTGAGTTGTAGCCAGTTAATCGTGTCTTTTGATCCTACAACTCACTGAACATATTTTTGCTATTCTCTCTCTGCATGTCCATGAGAGACTTGATAATAAAAGCTTACTTACCCATGTCCTCTTCAATCAGTCAAGCTGGTGTCACAGCAACCTTGAAATGCTTGATAACGGGTCCCCTAACAGTTTGTAAGGCCTGGAAATAGTAGAAGAAAAATATTGATTATTATGTGAAACAATTTACATGGAACAGAGGATGATGGCGAGTGATATGAATTCACTTACATCAAAAGGTTTAGCACGATCCAAAGATGACAACATATGTGAGTCAGGGATGTCAAACTGTACCAGTTACATAAGAGCAAGACACTAAAAAATGTGGGTTTTCATGCTAGATCCCACAGGCAGAGCCATCATCATGGTCATCAAGGGTAACTAGACTACATATCTAAATTTAGACTACAAACAGCTGTCCTCTTACACTAGTCATTCTAAGACCATGAGCACACTATTTGTTGTCAGTGCTCTGATGTGCTGATTTTCCATTAACAACTCTCACGTGACCACTCGATCGTATGTTGTTGGGTGTGTGGAATTAAGGGCAACAAACTTTAGTCTCAATCCTCAAACAGCCCCTGGACACCAGTCCAACTATTGTCCAAGGTATGAGGATAACTCTTTCATACTTCCCGTTTCACTGTCATCGTGCAGAATTTGTATCACATATTATAAAACCGCAGCTGCCTTGTGGATTCAATATATTAAAAGTTGGCAGTTGGTCGGCCTAAAGTAGGAAAGTCGGTGACGACCAAAAAGTCCGAATTTCGACTAAAGTTGGAGGTTTGACACCCCTGGTGACTGCATGTAACTGCATACTATAAACTGAATGCTTTCGTTTCTTTCACATTTTGCTTATAACTTATTGTGCATGAGTATTACATCCCCTTCATGTCAACATAACTAGCTGTGTGAGCCAAATTAAGCAGGCTACAGACATGAAAAAAAAAAAATTAAAAATAAGTGCATTGAACTGTCAGCACTACTTTGATGCACAGGCGCACTCGACATTTTTTGTTTTTCTTGTGTGTGTCTAATTTTGTCTGAGTTAAGACCAGACCATTCTCATTCTTTCAGAAACAGTTGAGACAGCTTGTACAGAGAGTACCATGAATGGTCCACTTTGCATTTTAGAGATGTTGTTCAACTGTGTATGGAACAATTTGGTAACTTCACTTGAAGTGCAGTCATGCAGGGCAAATGTTTTTTTTTTTTTCCCTTTCATCCTTGTTTACCAGTGTTGCAGCACTGTCAGCTACCACTTACATGAAGTTATTATACATGCATATTATTCATAACCCTGGTTATTATACTTATGACACACTTCCCGGGTTTGTGTAAACATGGTGAACTGCTGCATCTCACAAGATCCCTCCAACTTGGAAAAATGCCCTGGTTTGTCATAGCACTCCTTTCTACATGAAACTGACTGGTAAATATCAGAGATGATGATATAGACCTATAAAGTAGACTGAGCCATTTTTAAAAATCGAACAAAAGTTGATCAGGTAAATTAAATTTAACAATTTTCTGGCACTGGAGTCTGTTACAATGACTAAGGATCAAAAATTTTAAAAAAAAAAAAAACCCTGTCCTAAATAGCTTTACATTAAATGGACAACCTTCTTATTGCTAAAATACAGAAAGATTCTTCGTATTACTGCTTTAAAGTCAAATTCTAAAATGTTTGATAAATTTCGACCAGCAATAGCATCCATTGTAGTCTCTTAGTATGTTCCCAGTAAATTTAAAGTTCTTTAAATACACCATACTTTTCTTTCTGTCTCTCTCACTCCCCGCATGTGCACTTGCAAACAAATTAAATCTTCCAACCAAAAATATTATTTTCAGTTAAATACATGTGACATCTTATGATACCACAGCTTAACTGTATTTTTCTGTAAATTTTCATTACACCATTCTTTTTTTGTTAAATAAAAATAATAGATTTTCTATTATTGGAATTGTTTCATGACTGTTCTTAGAATAATAATGGTTAATAGCTCTGAGTTTTGCTAGTTGCTTCCATTATTTTTTCTCCAGCTTTCGTGTGTAACAATAAAAGTACATGTAGTGTGAATTGCTTGCATGCCCTAAGTTTCCTACCTGGGCCATCATTTTTTTACTTTTTTTTAAATGTATCTAACAAATAATGCATCACACATACAGACCTTCATTGGCATCTACAATTTTTCTCTCTTGATTTGTGATGTCATCTTGATACTCCCACATTAGAACCAAAATATATACCAATGTAATAAATATATAGTCTGACCTGGTCAAACAAATGTCCTTTCTTCAATGACATCTTATGAAACCAGTAACATTTTAATTCATTTCCTGCTGATGCTGTGCTTCTGACTTCTAAAGAATAAGCTCTACTTCACTCTTTTTTAATAACAGATGCTTATAATGACAGACAGAGTAAAGCAAACTGAAGATTAAGTAAGTAAAAGAGAGAAAAAAAAAAAGATCAGTCTACAATCAATCACTGAGCACACAAACACCAAAAGTCCAATATATTAATTGTTCTCAGATGACCTTAGTAAATCCATTTTTCCATTATTCATGCTTTCTGATAAGATTTTTGTTTTTAAACTGCAGCTATTGGTACAGTGGCATTAATTTGCACAGCTAGCATTTCCTTAAAAGTTACCTTTTCTTTCCTCCTTTTGCCTCCAATCAACTGAATTGTTAATCAATGATCATGACTGTTTTTTTTTTTTTTAAGTTTCCTTATCACAAAGAATAAATGTATCAAAACACATTGAATCATACTCAGCATGTCTGGACAGTTTTTATTTGAATGTTTGGACTGCACTTAGCCACCTCCAGCATTCTATTGTGTAGCCTACAATGTGAGTGTTGGTAGAGACAGTGCGTGAACGATGAACAAAGAGAGTTCCAGGGAGATATTGGGTGACCTCTTTAGCAAGAAAATGTGCAGTCAAGTTAGCTGTGTATATTTGTTATGACAACATACTGTTGGATGTTTACAATTGGCTTCCTCGTTTCGTTGATGGAATCTTGATGCACACATGACAAATACGGACGCTATGCTGGTGCCTTTCAGCCCTCATACCAATCTGGCATTTCCTAAAGGACAGTTGCCGTTTGTTAGGTCATTTTTTAAAAGTATTGTTTCTAGTTGAAATGATTACTGTTTAAGGAGAGAAGTAATAAAATTTCCTTTTTTTTTTTAGTTTCTTCATGTTGTGTATAAAATGTATACTAGTATTCATAATAGAAACTTAGGGGAAATATTTCAATGTCTATTTTTTGTATAATCAAGAAACAGTATAATCAAGCACACCAGTCCACTACTACATGACAGTTACTGGAATTCAAACTAATCTTTTTTGTTTGTTTTGCTTGTTGGTTGCATGGGCTCAGTGGATACCAACTGCTACAAAGACATCACAGCTTGCGTATCTTCATTTTTACACCAAAATGTGACTATAAAGCACCCACAAAAATATCCCCTCCTATCTCTAAACACACTTTCTGCATTACCATGTGAACATTGTAGTTTGTTGCATGTTATGACGTTACATAAATGTCAATAAATGCTAAATAAGAAAGGGATGACAAAACATTCAAAGTGCAGAGAGTGCACTTCTCTAATTGTCAGTCTGTATGTCAAATGTGATTACAGATAGTGCGACAGGTTTATGAAAGACACATGTTCATGTTTTGTTGCAACAGTGTTAAAGTTACCAACTTTGAATATAATAAGTGTTGCATGACCAAACACCTGTGCCATTTTTATTTATCTTGACGTTTTGTTTGTTTGCCTCTTTGGTAATTTTGCTGTTCAAGATAACCTTTCCTCTATAAGATGTCACATCTAAATGTGTTTCCCAGAATGTAAATATTATGAAAAAATGCTGTTGTATGATATACCCTTTACTCTATGAAATGTACAAATAGCAAGAACGACATTGTTTTATTTTCATTGTGTATGGAACTGAATGATCATCAGTGATGAATATTGCAGTAAGGTTTTTTCTTTGTTGTTTTCTTTGACTTTTTTTTTTTTTCTTTTGGTTGTTGTTTCTAAATAAACTGGAAAATTGTAGACAACTGAACATTTTTCAAAATCAAGACATTTTTCCAATTAACAATCCATCCAAAAGCTAGCAAACAGGAGAGTTAGATATATAAAACTCAGTATGTCCACTGTATAAAAAGGATACTACTACAGTCTAGCCCACAAGATACTGATTAGAAATAATGTAAGGAGCACAAGCTGGTTACAGTAACCACTACTATGTCCATCATGTTTCAAACTTATCACATTCATGTAATTGGTATGAATATTTTGAAAGCATAAAAGATACACTGCTGCATAGTCTCTCTATATATATGTACTGTATACATACCCCTCATTTGTTTCCTACTTGCCAAAGTATCGTATATGACAGACATGGTGTATCAATGATCACATTACTGCGCAGGGATCTAATTAAACAGGGAGCAGAAAGTAAAAACTTAGCCAAAAGAAAGGTGGATATATGGCAAAATGAATGTTACATTCTATACATGTCATTCAACCTCCTGATGGAGGTTATCTCGAGTCAAAATGAAGGGCTGTGAATTTATTCAATTTCACGGCTGATCTTCTCCTGCTCTGTTGTTCCCATGAGCAGTGATTCAATCTTATCCATATCCATATCCTTTCTTCTGGCAGGTACAAAAGGATGAAAGTGTCTTTATGCCATGTTACTGCATGTATTTTGAGCTGAGCAACAAGTCATGCTCACTTACATTCAGTTTTAAAACATGTCATCAAATGCAACAAATTGTGCATCCCACATCCCCATGACAATAGCCAGCAAAAGATTTTATATCCTCTTATGAAATGAGCCATTGCAAGATCGGTCCCATGACCCAAGAAATATCGCTCACACACGGCTTTGGTTATGTAGTGTAACATGTCTGAAAGCTTATTATTCATCAATACTTGTTTGGCATGCACAGAGGATGTCAAAGAAAACAGCATGTGAGATAAAATCCTTGATCATGCAGTGGTGTCGGTGGTCTAGCCGTTGGGCCATCTGACTTGGGATCTAAAGTCCCAGGTTCGAATCCTGATCAGTTCAGACATTTTGTCCTTCAGAAAGACAATTTACACAAATTTCCTGACTCCACCCAGGTTTAAATGGGTGCCCAACTATAGACAGTGACTGATATTGTTAGACAGATAAGGATTTGAGCACCTAACAGGCAGCCGCCTTGTATGCTACCCAGGAATCTGAGAATGTTTGTGAGTGTCTTCTTGGGGTCTGTCTGGGTAATAATAGATTGTAAAGCGCTTAGAGCCTGTAATTACACGGATAAGCGCTATATAATACTCACTATTATTATTATCATGTGACTTTTCTCAAAATACCTCATTGGTTCTACATAAAAAAAAAATCAGTCTTCAAAGTTTTAGGGGCAGAGGTGCTATGACTACGACAGAAGTTGCTATCACTGCAAGCCATTGTACTGGGAATATTTTACTTCTCCCTTCTGAAACCTGTCTAAAATACCTTGCCCTGATGATCAGAGTCATATTTTACATATTTAAGGCGTAAAGTTGTGAGCCAAACTTATTCTTTCATCAAGAACATATCTTTGAAAACATTTATCTTCTTCTTTTTCACATCTATGCTATTTCAAAGATTTTGATCATAATAAAAAGTAAAATACCAAGCTTTAAGTTAATGTTTCCCTTTTCTTTATATTGTGTTGGCCCCCAAGGCATCCTAGACATCTAAGTCTTTCATCTCACACGGGCACCGCAGCTGGGCCAAAAAAGTGGTAGGCTTACATCTGATGATCTCTCATATTCATACACTGAAGAAAATAACCTTTGAAATGCGGAGCTAAGGATGCATATGTTAAAAAATACATGTTAGAATCAATAAGTACATAACTCAAATCACTTCAATGTGAAGCCTGCCCTCTGTCATAAGCAAAAATTTCTTTCATTTATCACTGTCTTTTGTCCCATGATGGGAAAGAATGTCAAGACAAGTGAATCATGCTGCAGGTTAGGTGAAACAAAAAAAGTTCAGTTTTCACTCTATAGCTGGATTGCACAAGTGGGACATAAATAAACGTTTTCTTGTGTTCTGGGAGATTGGTGAAACTTTGAATGTGTAACCTGCAATACTGTTTGCGAGACTGCAGAAATGTCAAACTGTTTTCATAAAACAGTGAAAAAAAAAGTTTAATTTATCAGGTTCACAGTGGTCCAGTTTTGTAGTATTAAGATCCTAAGCACTAGCCTACAGATACTAGGTTAACAGAACTTACCAAGTTTCAACTGAAATCTGGGTTGGCAATGACTTTACTATATTTAGAACAAGGTTTGTTAAAAAAGAAATAGAAAAAAATGCGATTACTCTGGACTGATCTAGTACACTGCAACCTAAATTATGCTTGGGCATGACTTCCTCTGTATAATTCCTGAATTAGCGACCATTACCATATCATTTGTTTTTGTTGAGGGATCCAAAGTGCTGATTGGGAGCTACAAACTTCAGCTTTTAAAAGAGTCAATGAAGGAGATGTCAACCCTCATGGATAACATATGCACAGATAGCACTGTACCGAAATTGTTTCACATTCATTGTGTGAGACTTGTTTTGCACTGAAATAAAAATAACAAAACACAGTCAGCCAATTGAGAAGCTGGAAATAAGTCACTGATACCAAAACAGCTGAATTTCAGATGAATTATTGGCAGTTTGACATCTCTAGCACTGGAAAACTTTATCAACTAAAAGAGAGATATTTCAATCCCTTCTGTCCAACAAATGTCACTTGCAGTAGAGCAAGTCAAAACATGTCCTAACTTTGTCAGAAATAATCCTACATTCATCATCCTGAAGTCCACAGCTATACAAGCTCTAATCAGTAGAGCTTCATAATGCTAACATTTTTTAAATATTAAATTTCAGTTTGGAAAACCTATAAGCATGACTGAAAAGAGGAAAGATTAAGATCAGCTTGATTTCCTTAAGTTGTTTTTTTTTCCCAGTTCGCAAGTGATCTTTATATTTTTAGCTGTACAGCAGTTTTCTTCAACTGTCCATCCTAATTTATTTCACTACTTTTAATCCAATCCATTTTTTAAAGAACAAACAGTGTTTCTTTATATCAGATCTACTTTTCTCAGAACATAACATGCATATTCTGAGTTATTTTCCACTTTGTTAGAGGTATCTTCTGTGTTTAAATTAAAATAATGATTTTAAGTTAAAAACTTTGTTGAACTGCAAAATACAGCTGTTTAGTAAGCAGGCTGTAGTACACTATGTAAGAGAAACTAATTCTGATGTAAGGCCGATGGAAACCAATCTACGTAAGCAGATTCAGCAAAAAAAAAAAAAAAATCTTTATCAAAAGCATTGTAATTGAAATTGAAAAGTCCATTTTACCCTCTCAACTGCTTACATTATTTGATAGAGACAAGTCAAACAACTTTCCTTCAACATGTAAAAATAACTATTATACTGGGGTGTCACACAATCTGATGCATTGGCATTGGTTCATACGCTCTTCTGAGCTCAAATTATACTATACGTGAATCACAAAGGGCTCTAGCACAGTGCTCATGTTTTTCCCACACTGCATTTGATTTGTATAGATCTAAATATCTCTCATTTATTTCTCAGCTTATCAGCAATTTTACAGCTATCTGTTCCCGCATTATTTGTCAAATGTGCAATAATCATTCTGAATGTGGCTGCAGATTAGTAGACTAGTCTTCATTAGCCATAGGAAATTCTTCCCTGGGTGGATGAGATATTCCCACATTCCAGTTACATGGGACAGGGAATTAAAATCAAGCATGTGCCTTCAAATAAATTTCCATCTGCAATCAGATGGTGGACTATCAGATATGGCACTAAACCAATTTTAATTATTGTGTTTTTTTTTTTCTTCTCTTATGCAACTCCCCATATCTAAAAGGCCTTCACTGTCCTCCAAAGTGAACATAAACAAAAATATATCCTAAGTCTGGTTCCATTGATACTCAAACACACAGGAAGTAATTAAAAAAACTCCAGTTTTCTCAAAAGGAAATTTGAATCTTTGTACCACTTGCATTTCTACTCACCAGATTGTTTCTTCCCTTTGGTTATGATATCTTTCGGACCAAAAAAAATCTACACACTCTAATACCCATGGCTCACTCAATTTTCATATTGAACAACAATCAAGTTTATGGAGGTTAAAAGTTGAATCTTACGTGCACCAGTGGAAACTACTCTTTTATTCTACCGAGGAACATGAAAGCTAAAATAACCTTATTTCTTTTTTTTTTTTTTTTGATACAATTCAGGAGAGTCAAAATGAAATCTCTTTCTATACCCCAAATGGGATTCCTGTTCCGAATTCTTCTCTGCCTGTCCATGAACGAGTATTCCTCATTCTTGATGTTAAGTGTGATTTCGCTTTCATTATTTCATTCAGTGGCGTTCTTTGAGGAAATAACAAAGGGAGTGAACTCTAATATAACCCAGCATGGCTTGAAAGTGATACCCATGTTGAAATCTAGCTCCATCGAAAGGAGAAAATGAAGCTTTGCCTTGATGGACAATAAAATAAAAGATCTACTATGCTAAATGATGACCACTCTGATTATTGTGATAAGAAAAGCACTGAAAGAGATCATGGTATGTTTCATCAAGGTAAAGAAACTGGAGCAGTAGAAGCAAACACCTAATTATGGTTGCCTAATAAAGATGAAGATCTGGGTAGTGGAACTACTTTACTTTATTCTCTGAAAACAAAACTAAATTATACCTAAAAATAAAATTGTACACTGTCTTTTTTTTTTTTTTTTCTTTCAGCAATGGGACTATGGAATATCCTAATACATTAGATATTACTTGGGCAGGGGAAAGTAATTTCCCGAAAATCAGTATTAAAACAAATATACCAAAGCATTCAGCCTTGGTATAGCAACAAGTTATTGCAAGCACTGTGCTGCACTGTACTGACTCTTTTCACAGTGCTACAATAAATCCCTAATGATACATAAATTTGCAAGAGCGGTGCGCCACCCTTTACATCACCATTTACACATGCATCTGATTTATGGTAACTTAACTTATTGTGCAAAATTTGCTAAGACTACAGAGAAAACTGTTTGAAATGCCCTAGTTATCTTAATGAAATCAAATATGTTAACAGTCAAGATTGCTTGAGAAATTGTGTCACCTTTCAATTTCACAAATAAACACACATGCCTTGCTGAGTTGATTTTTCTGCTCATATTGTGTGCCCTGTTTCAGTTTCATATCTTCTTGTGTGTAACATTCTTCATGATAATGCAATGGACAATTCTGGTTATTTGAGATATTTTACATATGTATAAAATGACCATAACTGCCGACATGGTAAGATTTTATACTATTCCTCATCAGAACAACAAACACAAAGTGATGAGATAGAATGATATTTGTTTTACTCTATTCAGGGCATAATGCATTTGCAGGCTTTATGCTATAACTCTCTGTTTGAAGTCTTGATTCACATCTCAGGTATTTGTGTTGGTGCAGAATGAGTTAATGTTTTAAGGTAAATTGTCTTATTCTACATAGTAAAGTTGAGGACAGCATTATCTTTGCTGAATTTCACATTTGAGATTTAAGATGCATGTTTCATTACAATATTGATATGCTTCAGCTTTGAATGAATTGTTACACAATACAAACAACAAATTAAATATAACTTGATCTCAACCCCCTGAGTTTTCTATGTGCTTCCCTCTTACACATACTGTGTTACATGATTATAACACAACTGAATGAGATATGTATGGAAATGTTTGGTTCAGAAAATGGAACCATACAAACTGAGTGCAATCTTTCAACTTATATCTGATTTTTCACATCATAATTCTTGCTGATTCCCACTTTGCCATTTTCCTACTATTGCTATTGTAGGGGAAATGCTTCCTGCTGCATTATTACTTTTCAGCATGAATGTATCTAGAAAAAATGTCAGACCATGTCAGTTTTTATCTCTAATCATTGCCACTCACTCCCTGTTTTTGTGTTCTTATTTTTTTCTGGTAATTTAATCTCATTTTTATGATGCCAGTTATAATGTCAAGTGTCGCATAGCTACTGCTATTGCTGTATCTTTTTTCTGTCATATAGGTTGGAACTTATCACATTTGACAGCTTTATCTTCTTGGACTGATGGATGACTACATTTGCAGTTGTCAAGACAGAGGACGAAGAAGATGACGAGTGAGATTATCTGGCTCCTACCTTTTCCCTGAGACCATAATTTGTGCCTGTGTGCCCAAGTTGTGGCCTTAGGAACGAGGCAGTGTGGCTGTTGACAACATCTATTCCTTGAGGAATCTCTGCCTTTCAACTTCTCCCCTCAACTGGGTCTCATCAATCCTCTTGGATCCACAGTTTCAGCTTCACAGCCTCCACCTTTGATAAGACAAGAAATAAAAATCATTATATAATGCCAGCCTGTCATCAGTCTATAATTGAGAAGCGGAAAAATTAATGCATCCGGTACTGAGTCAATTTACTAGACTTGTGGTGTTCCTGCTTCAATGTCCTATGAAAAATAAGAAGAAGAAAAACCAAACATTCACAAAAAATATTTAATGTCTGGTTTCATAAATAAAAAATACTTGGATCTCAAACTTGAATCTAATCATTTAGTACCAAATGCATTTCCACCTCTCTCTAATCTATATAATAATGAGCCATTTTTTCAGTCAGCTAACTTACTTGTAAATGAGGAAGCAAAAAAGTCACTTTTCCTCCTATTTGCAACATGTGGAGCCAAAAATTCTTTCAAAATTATAACAGCAAGGACCAAACAAAAAAAAAAATTATCATCACAATGGTTAATTTTTCAGAATTTTTTACTGCTCATATTTCACCTGGTTCACAATGCTTGTGTTAAACTGCTTGGATTTGACAAAGGGAAGTAATCTGGCTGATGGTCAAAATGGCTCATTGAGTACAGCCAAACAAATTCATGATTTCTCTTCGTAGCCTCCACTTTTTAGAAAAAATAGGCTGCTATGTCTACATCTAAAATTTTCATTTTCAGACCTAGTCAGTCACAAAGGAATACTGATTCATTCTTTATTTTTTTTTTCTCTCTATCTGATAGAAAGAGAGATTTAAAATAAGAAATTTAAAAATATTTTCCTTGTGTATGATACTAGCATTGGTTGCATAACCCAGATGTCACAGATTGCAGGAAGCTAATTCTAGTCTTGGTGTGTTGACAATGTAATTGCGTTTTCATAAATTCTTTATTATTTTGACAGGTCTCTCTTGTGAATTTTTCTGTTCATGGTGAATTCTTGAGCAGTTTTGATCATTTTGAGATTGTATAGGCCTAGATGTAGATCAGAGCTAAGTATTCAAGCACGGCGCTGGGATAATAAAATCCCCAAACGCAAATGCCATGGGCTCTGTACTAGTTTACTGACAATTTTGTTTGATAATTACAAAACCTTTCTATCATATCCCTCTCCATTTATTTTATCAACTGCACCACTAATTCATTGCATTCTTCCATTCAACAAAACTTTTGCAGAGTATTCATACAAATTATTTCTTTATCTCTATTTTTTCAAGTAGCCTGTATTCAAAGTTTTCAATACTGATCTTATTAGTGAAGCTATATATATATATATATTCTTCATAGAAAACTGCTGACTAAAAAACATTCTTTCTTTTGCAAGCTATATTGTAAAAATTATATTGTACTGCTATCTGTTATACCTCAAACAGAGAAAAATAAATTCTATGTTGCTATGCTTCAGTAAATGACTTTTTTTTTTATCATGCTGTTTGAATATGTATGTACTCTTCAACCCACTTTTGGATAAACATATTCACCACAATTTTTTTATGCCTTCTCTTTCACCACTTCACTGTCTCTTGCTTTTCTTCAAACAAACATACAACTACCATTACATAACAAAACTAAAGAACATTTTTTTTTTTTTTCAGTATAAAAAACTAGACATCATTTACACAAATACAAATAATACAAACTAAAGAAAAATATTGAATCAATAAAAATGTTTTAAACAGTGAAAAACATTTTTCAAGATTCTCGATTACATGTTCCCTTTTTTAGGAAGCCAGACATTAACACAAACAAGTACTTCAAAATTTTTGCTCTTGTTAAATTACCCATAAATTTGCAGAAAAATTTCTCAAGCATTTGAGAGAAAACATTTTTAAAATGAAATCTGCAAGCCTTGAGTTGCAAAAAGATTCAAGCAAATATGCCTCTTCCTAACAAAGAAAAGAAGTCTACCGCTTACTAATTATCATGTCGTCAACTTTCCATAAGTGACTCGGGAGGCACATCTAAACATTTCCATCTCTTCTCCAAGTATTAAAATATAATGCCGTCACACATTAATTTGACACGTTAGCTGCAGTTGTCACAGAATCATGCAATGTTGATGTGAGCTTTCCACAGACATGCACAGTAAAATTCTTTGGTTATAAGATTTACTTTCCTTTTTATTTTGTTTTTAGTTTTTGTAGAACTACAAGTCACCACAGTTTGTTTAAAGAAATCTGTCATAAAATATGCTGGTTACATTGACTTCCATTTTTTCCTTGATGACTCCATTCCCTGACATACTGAGTACAAGCACAGCTAAAAAAAAGTGGTGCTGTACCACAGCTGAGAATGGGATACTAATAAGTCACATACTATACTACCAAAGGGAAAGCACTCTACAGACTAACACATACTTTTTTTTTTTTTTGTGGTTCAATGGCTTCCTGGCTTATTGGGATAGAGAGGTTTGGTGTCTAGCTGAGTCAGATAAAAACAAAAGCATTTCTGAGCTCCAATGTGTGTTTACACAAAATACCACTCACAAATTAGCAAATCAAATGACAAGTAAGTGGAGATGTCACTGTCCAGGCAAAATTTCCAAAGCCTTAAAATTTCAACTAAAAAATTTCTTCTGATAAAAGTGAGCTCACAATAAAATCCAAGATAAACTCTTCTTACAAATGAAATCTTGCCAACATTCTTTAAAAAAAATATATACATATTATATATTACCAGGACATATTTTTCTGGTGAAGCATTTTGACGAGTCAATCAATTACATCACTAGATCATTGCCAGCGGTGCTTTCAGTAAACTCCACTAGTAAATTTTTCTTCTGATGAGTTGACACACACAAATGATTTGAAAGAGTCCGTGGGAGTGAATGATATAGCAGCTCTCCCATCAACTCATTCAAAAGCAGAATGAAATCACACCCCAGCAATCAAAATACACCAGTCAAATAGTTCAGCACCGTGAAATCAGGCTCTCGTCAAATTTTGAGCATATGAAGTTACTGATATCACTGTCAATATTATTTATTTCTCTTTCAGTGAGTGAAAAAAAAAAAGATTGTTCTACTTTCAGTAGAAGTTAAGATATTGGCAATTAAAGATGATGGGGGTGACCTGTTGCTGCAGCTGATTTTATTGAGCAAATGGCTGATCTCTTTTTGTAAGTCCTTACAAATCCTTGTTAGGCCATGCCACTAAATTACAGTTTTTGGGTTTTTACTTTATCCATTTCAGGAAATTGAACTCTGAAATGCATTTTTAGATTGATATAAAAGGATTTGGTGAAGAAAAAAAAAATACTTTAAATTCTATCACTGTTTAAAGGCATGTGATTTCTCCGGTTGGCTCAGTTTGACAGAGTGCCTGATTTCATTGTGTCGCATCTCACTTGTGGATTACAAGTCAAGCACCAATCAGCATGGTATATGTTGCATGACCATCTTGGGATACCAAGAGCTGTAACCATTCCGGCAGATGGACCTCATAAGCCTAGATAAAAAACTTCAAACTCAAACTTGCCTGGAGAGAGGTGCAATTTGCATGGTCTAATCACTCCCAAGACATGCCATATTGATCAGTACCCATCTTCTCAGGAGTCAAGGGCTGAAAAAGAAGCAGAAGAAACATAATATGAGACATTGTTCTGATTCATCAGACCTATCTCTGCACAAGATGTGATGTCATTTTGGGTTGTTATTCCAAACCCAGAGATGTCAAACTGTTGTCACAAAAAAGTTGGAAAATCCCACAGGTAGTGTTGTCACCATAATCATCAAGCATAACTAGACAGATCTATTTTCTAGATCAAGATTGCGAACAGCTGCCCTCTCACACTAGTCTTTTTAAGATCATGGACGCATTATCAGTTCTTGTCAGTACTCTGATGTCCTGATTTTCCATCAACAATCCTCATGTGACCACTCAACTACATGTCAGGTGTGAGGAATTACAGGCTGCGAACTTTGATCTTGATCTTCAAACAGCCAAATAACATTCTGACAATCATCCGAGGTATAAGGATAACTCTTTTACACTTCCAGTTTCACTGTCATTGTGCTGAATTCACATCGCAAATTATTATAAAATCACGATTGCCTTGTGGACTCAGTTGGTCTATAGTAAAAGTCAACAGTGGGTCAGCCAAAAGTAGGAAGGTCTCCAACGAACAAAAAAAGTCTGAAGTATGACATCGCTGCAAAGCTGTTATCATTACTTTCATCTGAACATGAAAAATTATATATTTGAAACAGAGCAGTTCCCAGTCACCTTCAGCTGAATACATGACACCACACATAGCAATATATCGCAGTTTTGCAAAGTTGGACATTTTTGTTCTATCAGCCAAATGGACACAAGCAGCATTGTCATGAGAAAAAATATTTGTTTCTTTGGTTGAGAAGGATATCACAATTTTAAGAAAAAAACAACATGAACACTGACATGGAATAAAGTAAGTAGCCATGTTTAAAATAAAATGGTTTAAAAAAACAGTTTCCTATTCATGACACAGGTGGATGTTTTTGGTTGTTGTTTTTTTTCCCCCACCTAGGAAAGGGAGTAATTAGACAAACTGAGGAAATGGCTAGCTCTTTCTGTCTCTGATGCCTTTTTTCATTGAAAGGGATATTTTTTACTGCAATAATCATGATCGACACACCATTCTGAACCTGCAGTTTGCAAATTCCTCTTCTATTTCAACACTTAACTCAGCCACAGCTCACTTGTTACAGACGCTCAATTATAATTCTTTGATTCCATGCATCAGTGACAGTCTCGTTTAAAAATTCAAAGACATGCAATTTTTAAGGGGTCAATTGTTAATTTTTTTATTTCCAAAAAACTTCACTAATTGAAACTCTTCTCAATCTAAATGGCTTTGTAAAAAAGCTATCAGTCAGTGATTTCCAAAGAAAAAAAAACAATAAAAATTGCATTAAAGATCCCATACTGTTGCCCCAGAACAAAACTATCCTAACTACAACATAAAACTGTTCTAGTTAGGACAATTTAATTCTGAGGTGACGATATGTTTAGAAAACACCATTTTCTGCTGCAATGGACCATAAACCATGTTAACTCTAGAACTGCAACCCAGGCTACGGCTACAACACCCTGTGGCGCGCCTTGCGGGGCTTGTCAATCTGGATCTTGGTGCTGGTACTGCGCCTCAGGGTGTTTGCTCTGACGATAGAGACTCTGCCTTGGCTTCGGAGTTACACAGTTCAGACCCAGATTGACCACCTTATTGACCAATGTCTTCCTCTAATCCCTCCCCTAACCCCACCCTTTCTTCACATGTAATAACATCTGCAATTAGCCAATGACAGGAGAAGAGAATTATCTACAAAGACACGTCATTTCATATGGAACCCAATTTTCTCACCCCTCGTCCCACAGACCATTCCCATGACAGATTTGCTCATAACCTGATGTAACTACTTGGACGGAACCACCTCACATAGGGGTGTATTTACATTTTGTTACAGAATCTCAGTGTAAACTGCAAACTATCATCCCTCTGACCACATGGATTTAGATTACTCTTGTTAGATCAGACCAGCTGACGTTGATAGGGCAGCAGTGACTACAAAGACATATATACTAGTGATCTAATGATGGCAAAGAGTGAGAGCACAAGAGAGCTACCTGATATATAATCTAATAGATACATAGGCTACTGCAGCTTTCATTCATAGCAATTACAGCTCATTTGTACTCTCAACAGTTTGATCGCTGGTCAATGCGAAACTTGTTGAGTGAGTCAAGTGGTCAGGGGAGTCTGCGTTATTATTCAAAATGGTATGAACAAAAAGACTGCATGTATTCGACTTTTGATTGTAGCTCTGACCACTTGAGTGGGCCAAGTGGTCTTTGATTTCTGTTCTTCACTTCCATTCAAGAAGATTTCATCTTTGGGCATGGAATTTCTCACTATTTGATTAGATCTTCTAGGTAGTTTCCTTTACCTTGTAAAGCAGTGTCTGTTGAGCTGCGCGCACTTATTATGGCAATAATTAGATAAAACTGAGGCCCATAAACCCCAAGTTTAAGTCACATGGTGAGAAATACCATAGCGCAGCGAGGAGCCCCCATGGATAAACACAGGCATCACATGTAAGGACTCCTTTTACCTGTCATATAAACATAGAACATGCAGCTGTAGGGTTGAATATAAAATATTCTTGTGATGTTGGAATGAAGAAAACTTGGTACACTGAAGAAAGCACAAGAAAATCGTGTCATTAACCTAACTAAAATTTTATACTGCACAATGCATATAAAAAAGAATTGAAATTCAAACATAATTGTTTTGTTTTTTATTGTTGATATCTTAATAATGGCTATAGAAATACTCAGGAATGTCAAACTGTTTTCACAAAAAATGTTGGAAAATTCTCCCGCACACACAAGCAGTCACGCCGCTGCTCAATTACATAAGAGTAAGACACTTTAAAAATCTGGGGTTTTCATGCTAGAAGTCTTCATTGTTTTGAATGAGGTTTGTGAGTTTTCACAAGATTCTGGGATGGGACTATGACATTATACAACATGTGGAAATTCCAAGAACCAAAAAAATCCCACAACTTGATTTAGGCACCACTCGCCCGGCTGGCGACCTAAGAATTACCGCCAGTGGTAGAGATTTCATACAGTTGTATTTTATTTATTTATTTTTTTTTTTTTAATTCCAAGTTAAAAAAAAAAGAAAGAAAAAAAAGATCTTGGCTCAGATGTGGAGAGTATCTGGAGCTATTATCTATCTCAAGCAGATGATGCGAGTGCCTTGAAATTCTCCCGCAGAAGAATTACAAGATGTTAAACGGCCTTTTGTTGAGAGCCAGTAGTAACGGACCGATTCACTCTGAGTGTCATAGTGAGTGACCCTCTTCACTCGACAGCACTCGCTGGGTTCTAAGAAGCGTGCTATTTTTAGACCTTATCGCATGTTGACACACGACAGGCTGCAAACACGATTCGGCAACCATATGGCGTTTGATGAGGGAGAAGGAGAGGAAGACAGCGATGATGAAGAAGATCTGTTGGAGAGTCTCGGCGCTGGGTTAGATGATGACTTTGCTAGCCTGAAGAAAGAAGACTCACGCTGCTTCAGCTTTGTGAACATTGAGGAAGACGATGATGTTGATCTTTGTGCTTCAAACCCACAACAGGGACAAATCTTGTTATAACACTTTTATCTAGTCAAATACATGCAGTATTACTGTTATGATATGCCTGGGCGGGATATCAATAAAAACAGAGAACAAAGTTGTTTTCTAAAAATAATCAGCAGAAACAGTGTTGTTATTGGAAGTATTGTTTATTAGCAATAGTAAGACAATTTAAAATAGAACTGCATTTTTGATGAAAGGGTGTGGCAACCTGAAACATTTTCTGGCAACCTCAACTTCCCAGGTTAGGAGCCCGGCTGGCTCCCACAAAACTTTCTACGAAAATCTATAGTCTGACACACTTTTATGACACAATTCAGCATTGGATGCTCCTAGTTTTTAATTTCACATATGTGTGGCATTAAAATGTGGAACATTGTGTCCACGGATCAAATCAGTGGTTCTTTTCTGAAATACCAATATATCGGTGTGTGGTAAAAATGACAAATGTCGAGCAACGGATATATCAGTGTGTGGTACAGAAAGAGTTAATGTTACATCAACTACACGCTTGGCTATGGGATGTTGGTGTGTATTTGTATATGGGCCCCACTGCTAGCATTAAAAAGAGAAAGCAGATAACAGGCCTAGGATAGATCCCAGGTTTAAAGTATTGGTCCATAGGACAGAGTAGAACAAGACATCAGAACAAAAAACTGAAACAAAACATGACAAATTTGCATAATGCTACTGTATGCTTCTAAAAACAACTCTGCAATGCTACATTATAGAGAGGGTTCAATCTACATTTTTTCTGTAAAAACTGAATTCTGTAGAGTTAGAAAACACGATCTATCATTTCTACATTTACACATCCTTTAAGATGATAATGATGAGGAAAACTTGTTCTGGCAAAAAGTCACATTTTACCTTTCCTGGGCCCAGATCTTGAGATATCATCCAGTAAAACATGTCCTCTGTTCTCAGGCTGTCTCATAGTTCCAGTGTCAGCAACCAGTGCAACAGAACCTACCAAGTTCCTGAGAAGATGTGTTTTCAAAATACAATGTATATTTACGTCATGATCTACATTCATACTGTATTCATACAAATTGGAGAGACAGGAAAATATTAGAATATGCAATTTTTAATAAGTAACTCTTGCTAGCCACATAATTTATCTTAAGAGTCCGCTAAGCGAGGATGATCAGAAGTACTCTAAGCTGTTTGGTTATTCAGCCAGATTTTCTTTTTCCTTAGATGACATAAAAGAACCAAATAATAATTCACAAATTCTCAAATCATTCCTGAATTTACTCCCACAATGGCAGATATTACAATTTCACTGGACAAATTTTCAGTGTCCCATAAGAATCTGATATGATATGACAACATTTGTTCTGCCCCGCCATGAAAAGCAGAGATGATGGTATCTTATAAAGTGAACTAAAAGACTACAAAAATGAAATCATAAAGCAAACTGGCATAAACAGAGCTTACAGTCAAAACTCTATGTAGATCATTCATAAGAGCTTTGTGGCAAGTCTTGAACAAAATTTTCATTAAATAGACGGATAAACATTTAGTCTAATATCAGATTGTGCTTGATTAACATCAGGGTTTGAAAAAAAGGAGAGGGAAAAAAAAACCTGCAGTAATCAGATCTTGCTTGTAACAGCCTAAAGGCAACTACAGTCAGTGGCAGATCCGAGGCATGGTATTCATGGAGGCAGATCGTTTAATTTTTTATAAAGCTGCAACGGAGGTCAATGGAATCTACTGTAAATGAGCTGCTTTCCTCTTTCCTGTTTTTACATTCTTAATTCATACATTATTCTAAGTTGTTTTGTTTTCATTGGCTTTTTTAAAGTATCTCACTCCTCTTCCACCTTGCATGAATTTGTGAATTCAACTTGAAACTATATCTGATCTTATGCAGATGTAGTTCAGGTCCATTCATTGATCTGAGAAAAATATTTTGTCTCACCTTCTTCTTTTCAAGATAAGAAGCTCACTCCAGCAAAAGCTTATGAAATCCCCTCAGGGAGAAATTTTGTTATGCTAATGAAAAGGAATGACAAAGAAAGTAATCTGAAGGTGCTGATGCTACATGTCAAAAAATCTTTAGTCCTCTACCATCTCTTAGATTCTAAACTACTGGGGAAACGAATTTTACGACTTTCAATTTGTTGGTGCACGGTTCACATGAATAATTGACATGCCGTTTTGTTTTTTAAATCAACAGTAGGATCTGGTATGTGAGGGAATGACTACCATAAAACTTTTGATTCCGTAATAACAACCCTATTATTTAACACACTGTTATGGTGATTCCAACATTTCCAAAAAACTAGACGTGATGTGAAATGATGCAAACCCCATCACTTTCTGTAACAGTAAAATGGACATAAAATTAATTTTCCACAAACAAATTCATAAGTGTGCAAAAACCATCACAAGACGAAATGCCGTCAGACTGAAAATTAAGCCTTATAAAGATAAAAATTATTATCCAAGCCAAAAAATAACTCTTATTACTGTACGATTATTTTTTCAATTTACCACATTCTATTAAAAGGATTTTGATGAAAAATATCATCAGCTATTGAATTGTGATTTGTAAGAAGAGTCAGAGCTGGTGAAAACTGGCATTTTTAACTAAGTTTGCAGACCTGACATGATTATTTTTCTAAATTTCCCATGTAAATCCTAACGAAACCATTTAATAATAATATAATAATAACACAGTACATTTATTAAGCGCCTATGCAAAGCCCCAAGCGCCTTACAATAACACATTCATTAAAAACACATAGTTCATCATTAATAACTACCTCCATATACACACGTGCACGCGCACACCAACATATGCACACACAAACACACACACACTCACACACACACACTCACACTTCACTATGATCCAAGATATTTTTCAAACAGGTAAGTTTTCAATTGTTTTTTAAAACTCGCTTCACTGCTAGCAGATCTCAAAGTGTGGGGTAGTGAGTTCCAAAGACAGGGGCCGATAA
>JBCAUA010000008.1:646731-657244 GCA_038406235.1 Peronia verruculata | reverse complement strand
CCTCAATGCCCTGGAAATTTTGACCCCCATTGAGGCAATTTTTGCCTGCCCTCCTGAAAAGATAATTCAATGCCTGATAATGTACACATGGGACCTCCAAAATATATTCACCCTTATCTGAGAAGGCTAGACATGGCCTTGCCCAGAAGAAACCAGGGGGCGGTTGAGTCACTGAAAAAAATGTAGGTCTTTCGATCTTTGTGTCCTTCCATCTCCCCCGATGAGAGGACCTGTGATTGGGCCAGAACCTGCAACCTCATGACATGAGTTGTTTTCACCCTCTGAAGCAGATGCCGAACCACAGAGCTACTGTGCCCCCTCTTTTTTCCTGCATTTATTTAGACTTTTTAGAGGTTGAAAATGATGTGAATGTTCTTCTGATCAGTTAATAAATTGTTCACTGTGAGTTGAAATCATTTCACATGGATGGAATCACCATAGTCACTTACTTTATCATGTGATGAGAATAGATTCAAGAAGTAAACATTGCAGTTTGATCCTTTATTTTATGAAATCAACTGCTTGGTGCTGGTTTTGGCTTTTACAGAGTTTTTGAATATATTGCAGATTCTGCAATTACTTTAGCAAAAATAATAAGTAGCATGGATGGATCAGTACTATACTGTCAGCTGAGTAGTCGTGCCTTGTTTTTTTAATTTTACTTTTATTCTTACTGTTGCAGTTATGAACACTGGCCTGACCCCATTTGCATTGATTTCTTTTTTTTTCCCTGGATATATGTTTAAATTGAGGGCCTGGTTACTTCATCTTTGAAATATAATACCAGTGATGTTCTTAAATTTGTGAAAGTTATAATTATATATGGCTTATAAATATCTTATTCTTGGAATACGTTAAGAACAATTGTCTTGTTATCTGATTAACTTTTAGGTAAAGTGGAACCTGCCTCCCCTGAACCACAAGGAAATGGTAACCGTGGCAACAGCACAAAACATACAAGATCCACCAATTCCTCCGCTGATAATAATACTGATGCAGGGGATGAAGATGCTCTTGGAGACAGAATGATGGATATTCTGACCAACAAAGAAATGTTGAATGGAGAGTGGATTGTGTCTTCTTCTACTTCTCATTCACATGATGGGAATGCTGAAAAATTGAGTGAATATTTAGAGAAGGACAATGGACATTATAAAAAGGACTGTGGTGGAAGTACCACAAAGTCTAGATCAAGTTCACAGCCTTCCAAAAAGTGCAGCTGTAATTGTAAAGATTCTGGCGGAAAATCTCAAGAACAAAAGTAAGTGAGACTAGGAAAAGGTTGTTATCTTTTGTCCCTGTATTTAAACACATCATAAACAATGTTTGCAGCTGACATTTTCTTTTTTCTCTCTCTGTTCAGGTGGTTCTAGTGTCCTATCAAAATTTTAAATACCGATATGTCCTGACTGTTGATCAGAGTATTTGCTCATTATTGGTCACACTAATATATATATATATCTAGGACTAAGTTGATGACCAGTTTGTTAAAAAGACTCCAGTTGACTCCAATTCAGAAGACAGAAATGCATTAAATTAATGTGGGAATTATTTTTATTGCTATATGATAGTGATAAGAACTCTCTTGATTCTCTGTAAGAAAATGTCATTTATGTTTTTGTTTTTATTCAGTTACTATGTTCATATTTGGATATTTCTCCAGACTTTCAAAAGATAGAGGAAAAGTGGAATCAACACAATCAAAAAAGGCCAAACCTTTAACATGTGGGAAGAAAGTTAATTCAACACAGTATGATCATTTAAGAGGTGAGTCTTTTGAAGAGGAAGGTAATCATAACTCATTTAGATAGCAGTGAGTTTACAATGATCAGACAAAATACAGTTTGTGAAATGTGTTCTTAACCCTTCCACTGCCAAGACCATTTAAATGCTTGTTTTGCTGTCTCTCTGTCTTATCCAGCACTGGAAAGACCCACATTCTTAGAGTTTTTTGAGCATGTGTGTTTTTTACTGTGCTGAGATTAAGTTATTCTGTCTAGCTTTGAAATTATGTCTAATTCTTTTGATGGATATGTTTCTGGCAGCCAGAGAATTAATATGGATGAAAAACTTCTCTGAGTATTAGAAGAAAAAGCAAAGTATGAGATAAAAATAAGCTTTATTTTCAGTTGATGAGACAAATATATATATATATGTAATTTACATTCACACATGCTCATGTACAAAGACTAAAGTAAAATGTTACAAATAACACAAGAACAGGGCACACTAGAGAATCTGCAGTGAAGTGTGATAAGCAAGAGCATCGATGATGGAGGAAATTTTTATCTCTGTGCATTCTTAATTAGTAACTCCAGAATTGTGAATTAGCCTTTATATAAGTGCTATAGCATTGTGCAGTGTGTATTGCCAAGCTTGTCTGTCGGCATGGCTGGGACTGGTACTGAGCCTCAAAATGTTTTGGTGACTTTATCCAGGCTTTGGAGTGGGGCTGGGTACTTAATCCCTTCCCTGGCTCCACCCATGCTTTAGATTTAGATGTAATAATATTTGACATGAGTCAATAGTAGGCCAAGGGATTATACCTACAAGGCCTGTGAATTCATTTGAAACAATTTTCTCAACCCTCGAAATCTGGATAATTCCCCATATAGATTTTTCAAACTAAGCTGCTTGGATGAAACCACATCTGTGAAGTATTTAAATATTTACATTACCTTAAATGTTCAATGCACTCATTGCCCCATTGAATGCTGGCCTATCTAATCTAATAGGAATGTTGAAATCCGTTTGATCAGAAAGATGATAGCTTGCAGTTTACATGCAGATTCTATAACATGAATGTAAAGGCATATGGAGATATTGATATCACTATGAAGATTATTCATTTCTCTGTGTGCAAAAATTTTTGCTCTGCTTTAAGTAAAAGTTGAGATGTTGGCAATTAAAGACGATGGGGATGACTTGTTGCTGTAGATGAATTTAGTGAGAAAATGGCAGATCATTTTTGTAAATCCTTATTAATCCTTGTCAGCCAATGCTACTAAATTACAATTTTTGGGCTTTTACTCAATCTGTTTCTGCAAAGTTGACTCTGAATGTATTTTTAGATTGATATAGAAGGCTTGTGTGAAAAAAAAAATGTTTCAAGAATTGATTAGCTGGTCGAAAACGTAATTTCTCTGGTCATCTGAGTTTGACGATTGCATCTGATTTCATTGAGTCGTGTGTCATATGCAAGCATATAGACACAGTCACAATATATTCCCACTTTTCTTATTCATTCATTTACTTTTATACTGTTTATAACCTGATTACATTGGGTAATTTCTTTTTTTCTCAGGGATTTCAGCAAGACATTTGCAAACTTACGCCCCAGAACCTGATGTGGCTATGGTCTTTCAAAACAGTGGCAAAACTTCAGAGGTGGACATGAACGATTTGGAACAAAAATTGAGAAAAGCCAAGAGAGACGTCGAGAAATCTGGTTCCTCACAGGTGAAATTTCTAAACAATTTTTATGGCGAATACTGCAACAAATATTTTTTTTATATCCAGTACACTGATCTCTGTTTTTTTTTTTTGGTTTTTTTTTATTTTGTGTAAGTTTCAAGACAATAAGAGATTGGGCCTTTCTTAGTTAAGTTAACAAAGTAATGCAAAAAAATAATATGCTTGACAATTACTTTAACTGTTTTTCATGTTATATATGATGAGGGGAGCAAGATTAGCTAATATTGCAAAGGACTTCTACTCTGCAAAACTGAAAAATCTACTGCATGATTCGTGTATATATTTTCTTTCTATGAACATAATCCATGTTGATTTATACTGTATTTAGATTTTTTGTAACAGAATCAAGTAAAAAATGGTTTAATGTCAAATATTTCCTGTGCACAGCAGTTTTTTTGTTTGCAAATGAGTGGACTTTGTTTTGATGAAAACGTCATTTAACTTTGATTCTTCTATGTTGACATACTCACACAAGTTAATGAGCCATTTTTTTTCAGCCAGCTGAGTTGCTTTCTATTTCAAAGTCCAAGAGGTGTAAGACAAAAGCATTGCAAAGAAAGAAAAAACAATCACCCTTTCTGTTGTTTGTTTTAAATAACTGCAGCAAGAAATGCATGCATCATATGTTGAATTTTTTTCAGAATTTTCTGACACTCATGTTTAGAATAATGAAAAAAAAAGTGATTTTTTTATATTTTTTTTTCATTACAATCCCTGTGTTTTACCTGGCAAAGAGAAGTAATCTAGTTCATGGTCAAAATGGTTCATTCCTGTGAGTCCCACAGTCAAGAAAATTTGATTTTTTTTTTTTTTTTTACAACATCCCTTTTGTCATCCAACTCTCTTCATCTTGTCATGCAACACTTTAGGTAGAGCCCAAAAGAGCTATCTTGACTGACTTGTATATGTAATGCAGTTGCGGGTTATAAAAATAGTTTTAATTATTACTTATTTGATTTCTCTGTCTTTTCTTTGACATCCAGCGAGAACAGACGGCACAGGTGTACAATCTTATTGGGAATTTCTGGCGGATTAAAGGCAACACACAGACTTCCATTGAGTGTTTTCGGAAAGCTTTGAGTATCTCACCTGATGACCCAGATATTTTGTTGAATTTGGCAAGGGTGTTGTTTAATTTACAGGTATGCTACTTTGGACTCTGCTGTTGGCTGAAAGTATTTCAGGGTTGTTGTTTTTTTTTTTTTTCTGTTTTGTTATGTCTTATCAGATTTTGCTTGTTTTCTAAAAAGATTGGTGGTTGATAGCATGTTCCAGTGAATATTTCACCCATGTTTGTTATGATTATAGAATGTATCTTGTAAAAACTGTCATTGTTTATGTGATTTCTGAATTTTCTTTGACTAAAGATGTGTGTACACTGTTAATTTTTCAGAATTCAGTCCTCTCAACAAAAAACAAAAAAAAAAGAAGGTTGAAAGTCATTGTTCTAACATTATTCTAGAAATCAAAAGGAATTGATTGGGTTTGGCTTTCCATGCTGTTTTTTACCTTTCAACTGGGAGAGGGCGTTTTGTATTTTTCACTCAATTGTTGCTCTAGAACAGAGGAGAATAATGGTCATTGAATGTGAACATAGAAAGATTTATTGATCGGCTGACTGACAGTTCCTATCCTACCACAACACAGCAATAAGGATTCCTGTGATTCATAGGTTGTGAATGTCTTGTGTTGCACCTGGATCTAGATTTAAATCTAGCGGATCACTACTGATGATATTAGATAGAGTTTGGCCTCAGGCGATGTTGGATCTAAATAGCTGAATGAGTTAGATCTAGATCAAGGTTTTCCACCCAGGTCGTTTACCTGGACCGTTTTCTATTCAATCTGAAATAATCTAGATTTTTTTGGGGGGCATGTCCTGGAGGTGATTTTTTAAAAATTATTGTAGATAATTTTAACCTTTTCCATCGTATTCAGTATGTTCAAATTAGAGGAAAAGAGTGGGAAAAATCAACATTTTCATATGGTGCCATGGCAACACTGCCATCCTGGATTTTGGCGTCCATAAATTGACAGATTTTAAATTCTTTCTAGTCCGCCAAATTTCAACAAATTTTTATATTTACAAATCTACTGATGTTTTGTAATATGTCAGGGTCCCTGTAGTACACCAAAGTACACAAATGTGTTGCAGTTTCACAGAGTAGAATATGATGTGTCACTATTTTATTCCATTTCAGTTTCTAGATGATGCTATTTTCCTAGCTCGTCGTTCCCTTCACCTTCAGCCCAGCGGCCACAATTCCTGGTTACAGCACTATACGCTAGGCGAGATTCTCAAATCCTACGGACACCCGCAAGAGGCAGCCTTACACTTCAACCAGGCTCTGGAACTCAACCCAGGATTCCAGCCAGCCAAATCCCACCTCCGTGACTTGGATTCCGAACCTAGTCCTTCCGTCACGCATCTCACTATTTTTATCATTCTGTTTTTGGTGGTGGCCGTTTTATTTTGTGTGGTGACATCGATTGAAACCAATTTTCAGGATGGCGGGGTGGGAGATAGTTCCAAAACTCAGCAGAGACATTTTAATCGAGCCATGGCCATGCGATCAATTAAACTGGGCATCAATCCACGTATGTGTCGGCTTAGAAAGATAAACTCATGAATGATGGGTAGGTGGTGGGAGGATGGGGTGTGCTCAGCTTCCAGTTATGATGCAAACAGTTTATAATAGCAACAGCAGCCTAATTCAATTAAATGTTTTTCCACTTTTTAATCTGTACTACTAAAGCCATAAGATCTAGAGATTATTACATGTACTTAGATAGTTTTGTTAGTTGTTGCTATAATATGTGTACCTTTATTTATTTGTTTTTATTTTTTAATGTTAATTGAGTACAGCAAATGTCAAAGAAAAAGCAACTTTTGTCTTTATTAATGTTACATTGGTTAGGTCTAAGTTTTCATAGGCGTGTTACATCATTATGGTTCCTTTTTGTGTTAAGTCAAAACATTAATGAGCATGTTTAGATCACGAAGGTTGCCTGTGGGTTGGTCAGCTTGTAAAATATGGTACATGGGAACGTAAATTGTATTTGCCAGCATTTTTAGCTTGGTCATGTTGGGCACTGGATTTGGCCACAGAAAGAGTCAGAATTCTCATTTATAAAGACTCCTAATCTATGCTTTGCTGGGTATGACCAACATAGAGAGTGTTAAGCAGAACACAGATTAACCCTAGAAGCATCAGGTGGCTGATCTGCTCCAAACTGTGTGTCATTCTACCTCTGTACGAACCAATTCTGTTGGTAAGGTGGCTCAACTTAGATCACATTCGAGCCCACGTTTTACTTTTCAGAACTAAAGGAATGTCATCATCAGATCTGTCTTGACTCCCTTGAGACCTACTGGGAGTCACAGGGTTAAGTGGAAATGTTATGATTAATTATGAGACATGAAAAGGTGAAATCAGGCACTTGTCAAACTGATCTAATGAGAGCATCACATTTTTTTCAACAGATAAAATTTTTAACACAGATTTTTTTATTGCACAAAATTTTTCTTAACCCATCTAGAAATGTAATTCAGAGAGTTACATCTCCTGAAATATGTTGAGTAAAAGTTCAAAAATTGTAGTTTAGTAACACGAGCTAAATGACAGTTAGTGGGGATTAACAAAATTGAATGGCCATTTTCTCACTAAATTCCGCTAATGCAACAGGTTTATCTCAATTCTCTTAAATGCCAATATTTTGACTTTAACTTGAGAAAGTAACAAAGATTTTTTTTTTCAGCAAAGAAAGGAAATGAATAAGCTTTTACAATCATGCTGATATCTCCACAGGCTAAAAAATTGACCAGTGCCTGATTTTGTCTTGTTGCGTCTTAAATTTAAATGTCACTTTATGACCTAGTCAAATAAAGGTGATGCAAGACAATGAAAGGCTAAGAATCCTTACAGAAATTATGAGCACATACTTGTAACGTTTTAGAAGATATACTTTTAACCTTAAAAGCATCAGGAGAAATAACTGGTGACTTACCAGGACTTAGTTATGACATTTATTCATCTCCCAGAATGAACAGCTTAGGCCAAAAGAGAATATAAACCGTGCTTTCTTACTGTGTTGTACATTTTTTAACTCTTAGCATCCTCCATGTCATTCCACATTTGGATAAGTCATTTTTCAAGATTTCAAAATAATTTTCTGAAAGCCGGCTTTTAATTTCATTTTAAGCCTTTGTTATTAAGTCCATCACAACTATTGGAAGCGAATGCAGATAAGTCATGAGAAAAAATGGTACAGTGCACTGGAATAAGCTGTCTAAAGTTAAAACATGTCAAATGGTGGGCAGCATCTCCATGGTACGTGGCATGGCGAACGGGACTCTAAGAGTTAAAAAGGCTATAGATATGAAGAAAAACACTGAGTCTTTGAGCAGATCAGCCTCTTGACACCCCTAGGGGTAACTGTGAACTATATTTGCTCATAACAAATGTGTTCAGTACTAAGTTATTGAAATAAATAATGTTCCAGGGTAATATTATTGTAAAGGCTTTGAAGAGATTGGTTCTATGCTATGTCAGAAACAGTAGTTGTTAAAGCAGTTTTCTTCAATGTGAACATCTGTTTGGGAAGGCTTTGAAATTTTATCGGTGGGAATTGTAAAGAACAAATTACAAAAAACGATGAATGTGGTACAACATCTTGTCTTTCTTGACTTTTGGTATTAATTAAAACCAATAAGGCAAGAACAAACCCAGTGCAAAGGTACAAGAAGGGGAAAGAACAGTGTGACCTTAGAAGGCCTAATTGTCATAAGTGCCACAGGCGCTGGTTTGAGGAAATAGCAATGTATTCAACCCATGAAAACCAAATAGTTTTCGGTGCCAAACTTCTTGAAAAGTGAAGTAATACAATCCAGCATCAAATTCATTTTTCCACAGACAAGACTTGATGTGTTGGTTCCATACAGTTGGTATTGATGGACCTACTGAGTTTTGATTTAACATAACATTTTAGGTTATACTGTGAGACAGACATGGTAAATGAAGTTCACATGAAAAGGTGCTATCTTAAAGCAATATCAATAGGATGTTGGATAATTTAGGCTGTCAAAGGTCGAATTATTTTCTTGAATCACAAAATAGATATATATATTTATTGCGCTGAGGGTAATGTAAGTAATGGCCTTTCTCAATGAAATAAAAAAATGTTTGCTCCTATGGGAAAAAAATCGGTCATGGTCTTTGTTACCCTGAGTGGTGTCTAGGGAAATGTACATGTACTTCAAGATATGGAGGACTTTGCAGGTGGTCTGATTTGATTTTACTCTTTGGTTCAGTGTAACACTCTGCTATAGGCCAATGGAAAGTGGATTTTGGCAGGGTCTTAAGCCGAACCATCTCAGTCACCTTGTCATGATGACATTAAAACCAAAAAAAGCGATTTTTTTTTTTTTTTTTTGTAGAAGCATCTCCGTGAGCTCAGTTCTCTGTTGCCCTATCTCCATTTTTCACATTTTAAGAAAATTGATGAGTTGTGTTTAGCACCTGTTTTTGTACACAGGAGATAGGACAAAATGATTTTCAAAATATACCTGTTTGGGCAAGTGATCGGTGAAATGACTACAGTATTTGGCAGATTTTCTATCCCTTTTTCACACGACATGTTTATCTCCAAATTGACCAAAATGGAGATAGGACAAGAAAAAAACTGAGCTGGGGATCTACTGGGGAATTCCTCGTCATCAAATGGTGCTCTTGTTCTGTAGTCATAAAGTTGATGAAGTCTTCCTTTCCTTGAATTCTATGTGTATACCGGTACTGTATGAGTTAGTTCAAAACCACACTAATTATCCAAGTGATTGTCAGTAGTTGTTTATAAATTAACTTTGTCTTGAAATATAACAGGAGTTCAGTATTACAGGAATTGTTGTCGTCATCTATTTTTCCAATAATAATAATAATAATATGTAGTGCGCCCAGGCCAAATTAATGAGTCGGAAGTCGCGCCGGGTGATTTCAAGTTATAGTTGTTTTTAACCATTTTTTTTTCATTTTTTACTGATTATGGTACCCAAATTTATCTTTTTTCAGATTAAAAAAAGGTTAAATTGTCATTTTGTGAAAACAAACAAAATTTTAGCATCTTAGTCACAAAGTAGTTAAAAACGACCGAAAACGGACTTGAATCTTTATTTGCCCCATGTGACTTCTGACTCATTTGCCCTAGTTGCAAGACATATTGCATTTCCGCTATTTGTAACTCGTGGACCCAAAAGTATTCGAAATTTTCATTTAACGGCTATTTTCGCACTTTTTTTTTTCTTTGTAATAGAGCAAGTGAAAGGCATGATTCAAGAACTCAGGACATCATATTTGTTCTCAAACAGTAAATGTGGGTATTGGTCAGATAAACCACTCACTATGCTTGGACTTAATGGGCAAAGTTATTGTGAAATTTATTGTCATTAATGAGGAATTCAATGTTTCTTGTTGTAACGGGAGCTTATTAGTACTTTAGGATAGAAAAACACAATCTGTTTCCCACAATATGTCTTGCGACTTGGGCAAATGAGTCAGAGGTCATGCCAGTCAATGAAGATATACAGCGGTTTTTGGTCTTTTTTAACTACTTTCCGAATAAGATACTAAATTTTTTTTTTCAATCTGGAAAAAAGAAATATTTTGGTATCATAGTCGGAAAATAGTGAAAAACGGTAAAAAATGGCGGTGACTTGAACTCAGCCGCTGCAAGACATATTATTTAATTCTTTTTTTTTTTTTAATTGTAATGTGAATCATTTTTCATGTTTTGAAATCACTCAGCCTTTCTTTATCCCACTGATTCACAATTCACAAACTTGTTTTGTTGTTGTTGACTGTGGAAGTGTTAAAGCTGTTCATGTCATGAAGCAATATACTGATAGGAATGACATCATTGGTGTCATCTGTGGCACACCTTCTGTGTAGATAAAGATTCAAAACTATTTTCTTTCCTGCTGTACTTAACAGTTGTGGATGATAACAATCTCTCTCTAACTCTCTTTCTCTCTGTCTATCTTTTTTTT
>JBCAUA010000008.1:596742-613141 GCA_038406235.1 Peronia verruculata | reverse complement strand
AAGCCAAATCATCAGGAGATGTTCTTCTATTCAGAAAACCAATAAAATGATTATGTCCAAAAAATGCAATCTGGACCATTTCTGCATGGAGGCTCACATATGTATGTCACTGATGTCATGTTATCTCATATTCTTTAAAATTTCACTTTTCAAAATTATTTGCACAGACCAAAGAGCTAGGAGGGATGGAGAGCCAGGAGAAGATGAAGGAAGAGGTTTTCTAGACTTAGTAAGAGAGACGTTCATCTACAAGATGTTTGTGAGCTTCATAGAAGAAATCTGTCCATGGCTGTCTTCTCCTGAAACATTACAGAATAGGTAACTTAGTGATGGAACTGTTTTGAAGGGTTCCCTAGAGTTTTGTCATAGATTATTGCTTGATATATTCCCAGAATGTAAGTTTTGATTTAACACAACAACAAAATAACTTGTTGATTCACAACATCAGATCAATGATTGTTTTAATATAGTAATATGAAAATGTTATCGCTATATGTTATCATCAGCAGTGTTTACCACCCCTTTCCAGGTAAATATCATGGATCTGAATAGCTCTGATCAGTTTGATACCTGAGACAAGCTCTCCATTTCAATTTTGTGCATAACTACCTCTCCACATCATTTTTGTTCAGAATTCTCCAGATGGTCTATAAGCTAGTCCAACAGTCTCTTGGTATGAATTCCATAGGATCTGTCTGCAGGTGCTTCATGCATAATTTGTTTTCACAGTTGTCTCATTATGTTCAATCTGAGGCCCACTCTTCCTATATGTTTCTTATTTATGTTAACCAGTTGATCATGCTCCTCACTTCATCATTTCTCATTATTTTGTTACCCTTGTCTTCTGAGATCTCTCTACAGTGACAGCTGATGATGGTTATGAGCTGTCTGCAGTTAGTTTTAAGTGTTTTCAGGTTCTGGACCATACAGTGACAGTGATACTTATTTCATGCTATATTTGAACAGAATTGTGTTAAGTTGTAGGTGTGATTTTCCCTGTCTTTCCCTGCAAGTTTTGTGGTTGATGAAAAACCATATAGATTTAGTTGATCTTGCTCAGACGTCAACTTTTGTTCTGCCCTGTTTATAGTTGCTAAATTACTGTGGTTGCATAGTGATTCCACTCTTCTATTAAGATATTTCATGTAAGTGAATCGTTGACACATATTTTCATTTAGAGAAATTTCATTTCATGGATATATGTTTAAAACCACTCAAGTTCCTTTGGCTGAACTTGTATGTGGCAATGCATCTATGTGAAAGCATAGCAAATCTTTTGCTCAGTGAGATTATCAAGCAGTGTTTTTGACAAAATTGATTGTATATCTATTCTCTGATTCCTCCGTGCTATAATTTCCATACTGATCCACTTTATAGCAGAAGTGAACAAGAAATAACAACTGAAGACAGTCCTTACTTGAGGGCTCCTTGTTAACTGGCCACATTGGAGAGCCTTACAGTTTATTCCATCACATTTTTTCCTGATTAGGTTGACAGATTTTTTTGAGGTGACATATTACATGACTTCCTGTTACCAAACATTTTATACAATGGTATGCTAGCTGTAGCTGTCCATTCAGTCAAATGTTTATTAATTTCAAGAGTTATTGTCGTGTCTGTGTGTGATCAGTGGTTTTGAAAGCCTGCTTATTGATCCTGGACTTTTTCATCTACATGTACTTTGGTCATAGCCCTTTTAAAAATATTCTGCTGATATGGATGATATGGATGATAATGGAGAGCAGTTGTACCTGCATGGAATTGCTGCCGAAGTTCAAATAACTCTTCTGTCTTTTACAGTACATATTATCTGATTATTTTTACTATTTACGCAAACATTATGTAAATCTAGAAATTTTTATTTAGTTGAACTATGATCAAGCCACATATATAGATGCAATATATTCAGTCATCATTTAGGTATCTTATAGCTGTCATATTTCTGAGAATATTATGTAAATGCAGATTGTTTCATAGATTATCTGCCCTTTCCAAAACAGGGACTTGTGTAAGGGGAGATCATTTTGACCAGACTTTTACTTCCCTTTGCCAGTTAAAAGATGTGTTGAACCAGCAGTGTAAAGAGGAAAAAATCCTTTTACTGCTTGCCATTCGAAAGACTGATTACAAAAATGATAAAAGTATAACAATAAGAAGAAACACTCTCTCTATATCATAATTTTTAAAAAAAATTTTTCATGGTGTATGTTTCAAGCAAAGGGTGCCAATGTGATTTTTTTTTTCCTCATTAAACTGCTTGTTCAATCCATCTTTTGTCCAGTAAAGGGATGTAATAGGACTGAGCACAATGATCTCCTATTTTATGGGGCTTTTTGGAGATTTTGAATCATGTCGCATTGAAGCAAAGTAATCTTTTGACCCCACTATCCGTAGTATTGTTTTAAATATTAGTTCATTTTGTAATTTGATTCCTGGACATCCACAGCCTTCGCGTGGCCAAAGCCAACATAAGATCCAAGCCAGTGACAACTTTCCTGTATGCTTTCCTGACTGTGTCTGGTTTCCTGCCGATCTTGTGTTTCTGCCTGTGTCTCTGTGGAAGTTTTATTCTGTTTGGTGCGATCTTCATGATTTGTCATGGTATGTTTATGAGGGGATTTGAATTTATTTGAAAAGAAAAAAATGTGAGCTAAAAAGAAAAGAAACAGAAGATTGCACCATAAAGTAATGCCTCCATTTTGTTGCCATAAAATTTAAATGACATCTTCAAGAAGGCAGTATTTACTCAGTATATGTATAGATATACACCGTCAGCATTTGGGGACAAATATTAGAGACATGATGTGACTTAATTATTTATATACCATATATTTTTTAAAAAGTGCTTTTGAAATATTACATTATAAATTGTGGAGAAAAATACTGGTACATGTAGTTTGTGTGTAGCTTGTGAGGAAATAAAAAATTTAAAAAGTGAAGCTTTCTTTTTTTCTTTTTTATTTGTAACTATTTCTTTTTCTAAATGATCATTGTACTTTATATCACTGTAATAAGGAGAAAAGTGTGTTGTCGTCAATACCTGATGAAGTTTTCTTCAGGTTTGATAGAATGAGGGTAAGAGGATTGTGTTTTATTATACAGATTATTAGTGTTTGCTTCCATATAAAGAAAGAAATATAAATTGTGAAATTCAAACAAGATTGTCTTGCACCCAGGGCAAATGAGTCGGAACGTGCGCCGTGCAATTTTGATTATCAGCCATTTTTAACTATTTTCCGACTGAGATAACAAAATTTTTTTTCCCCCACAAATCAAAAATTGAACATTTTTCTACCTGAAGAAAAAAAAGAAAATCAGCGTCTGAGTCAGAAAATAGTTAAAAATGACCATAACTTGCAATCCCTGGGCGCCTTCTTAATCATTTGCCCTGGATGCAAGACATATCAAAGTGTGTGGATGTATAATGTCAGTATCCTCCTAGTGTATAAATTTTGCTGCATGTATTGATAATATTTAAAATGATTAATATAGATTCTGTTGATCATTGTTCAGAAATGTAACATAATTTTTATATTCTTTTATTCTGATATGTTTTGGCAGCTATTTTTACCAGTCTTATTACTACCCTTTGTCAAACATGAGGTTGTTGAACAAGCCTAGTACAGAGGGAAAAAGACCAACACATTGACATTTTCTGCTTGAAACATACACTAAGAAATATTCAAGGTGTAAAAACAATGTTTCCTTTTTTTAAAAGAAGGGATTGTCAAATTTTCTATGATTAGCATGCCAAACAAAAACAAGAAAGTTGTTTTGAACTCCAATAGAATTTGTGATCAATAGCGCTTATGTCCAGCAAAGGAAAGTAATAACGCAGTTAAATACAATCTCCCATTTTGTTGATCTGCTGTAGGATTCCATCATAGGCTAGCAACATAAATGGATTCTTACTCCAAATCATCAGTAAGACACAAAACATAAGCTTTGTGTGATGCATATTCCAGGAGCCGTCTTCATGTTTGCGGCTGTGGTATGTGCAGGCATGTTTTTCTTCACTGTGATCATGTGCTGTGTCTTGGCCACCCTGCTGGGCATGTCCATTCATGCCTTGTCCCTGTGGGGCTGGACAGCTGAGGCTCTAGCACACATCAAACCCAAGGTGACCACATATCTGCAGAACCTGATAGATAGGATGACGACTCCAGCAATTGAAAACAGAGAGTGATTTCTCCAAAATGATCCCCGTTTTGCAATATGGGTGAGCCTTAAGTGTAGTAGTTTTCATTCACAGTGTTTAGTAGCCCAATATATTAAATCTAAAAGTATAGGTTAACAAAGGTTTACAACAGTTGCTGATCATTGATGTGAACATTGATAATGAAATTTATTAGCTTTTCAATATTTGACAGAATAGTAATTCTAAATCATGATCTTGATTTTAAACTTATGTTGCATAGATTTACAAATGGTGTTTGATATTGCATTTTGTTTTCATCGAAATAAAGAACAAAAGCATTTTAGCTTATAAAATTGAAAGTCAGATTGTGCAAATTCACTTCTTGAAAGTCTATAAATATAAAAAAATACAATAAAAGGAATCTGTGAAATATTAGTGTGTTGTCAGCAATGAGTTGGAAAATGTTAACAGAGGTTTTCTTTTCACATAAACTTAATCATCACTGAGAAAAGCTTCAATGATGTCTCAAGGCTAGCACTGTAGCACACCAATATATCAATAACAGAAAATTCTGTTGATTAAAAAGACATTTGATTTGAAGTGCATGAGGGATAAAATTATAGAAACTGTACGTTTCTTTTAACTCACTTAGCCCTAACCCCGACTAGATCGGTATTCCCCGGCAGTTGTTGAATCCTATCCCTGACTATATATCGGTATGGGCTCCCTTGTAGATGCTGACATCAAACAATCTTTCCATTGGGCAATCTTTAGCTGTACACTTTTAGTAGCCAATCTGACACGATTATTCATAACACTTGGAGGAAAGTAGTAAAATTACTTTGCAGGCGAGGAAATCCTGACCTATGGCCTAATTCATTGTTCATGATGCCAGATGGTGTCTTTCAAATCCCGATGTATTGGAGATGTTTATAACGACTTATTCCAATGTATAACCTGATTCAACTGTGATGTAGAACGCCTTCTTGACAGGAATACATGTTAAACTGCGGCATATTTTCGGACATTTATGCATCGCATGCATGTATGACTGATACATCAAAACACGGAAGCCAGATCTAGAACTAACATGGCCTTGAGGCTTAATCCCTGTGCGATATACACATGTTGTGTTCTTCCTGGTATCACAAGTTAAGCCTAATTCAAGATTTATTCGTGATCTAGTTTATTTATCATTTTACTTTTGATACAGCAATCACATTCTTTCAAACATTTTTCTTGCTGACACTGAAAAGTAGCAATAACATTTTTCGTAGAATGCTCTTTGTGCTACCCTATGTGTGAACTATTTCCCATCAAAGATGACGAGCTGATACATGCATAATTATGTGTTTGGATCATATATGTGTTTGAATATACTTAAATTTGACAGTTTTGATTATTTTTTCAGTTTGGTGAGTAGTATCCTGTGCTTTGATCATGATTTACTATGATTCCTGTGAATATCGGAATTTCTTTTTTTTTTTTTTCCCAAATTTTCGTTTTTCTTTTTTCTATCTTTTCAAAATACAATGAATTTTCTGAAAACAATTTCATAAATGCAAAGAACACCCATTATGCCATCTATTCACCAGGTTTCATAACATTTGATTCATATTTACTATTTTTTGGTTATTTTTGAAAAATAGTAGAAATCAGTAGGCACCAGCAGCAGCTGGTGAACTAAGGCCTAGGGTTCACTGAATTAAGAGAACTAGACAGTATACTGGAAGATCGATATTATATGATTAAATTATGACATTATGAGATAAGTAAATGAAGTACTTTAGAATAGGAATTATAAGGTTGAACTTTAGCTGATATATATACCTGCCATCCCACAAAAACACTGGTTAAGAAACATGTGAGTATTTTTCCGTTTCTTACCAGGACTGAAATCTCCGTTGGACCAATGTTCACTGCTTGTAAACACCTGTCTGTGATTGGCATTTATTCTGCATCTGACAATGACTCTAGTCTCATGGACCCAAGTTCTTGGACCAGAAAAATCTGTTGTTCCTTTGTGGACCAGCATTGTATATATTGTGCCTTGATACTCTTTTGTTTTTGTATATGCTCATTTGCTGTGGGACTTCAACATCTCCTTTGTTTTCAAAGGGGTTAAAGGTTAGAAAGATTAATATGTGATGCACTTATCAGTCTGTAAATTTTAGTTTTCATCTCAATACTTTGAGATTACTGGTAATGATAATATTGTGCCATAAATCATGACAAGCAGAATGAAATCTTTTTTCTCTATTCTTTTTTTTTCGTCATCAAATCCTTTGATTAATATTGCAGCCTATATTAATATAATAATTACATTCTATCAGGCTGCATTATATCAATATAACAATTACATTGTATGGAGCCCATCTAGATTATTCATGCTTATCACATGTTAGTAACACCCAAAAAATGTATGAGGACATTGGTGTCACTGGACTAGGAAACAGTCTTCTTTCAATTTCATTTAATAATACAGAATAACATTTTTTTTTTCAGTCACTTTTGGCTTCTGTTATGTCTCGCGTGATTATTGGTCATGATTCTGCACATCTCAGTTGTGACATTGAGACATTGTGACACTCAGTACTCTTTAAGACTGGATGCAGTAACAATGCCCATTTCCATTCTGTCACAAATTTGAGTTTACTGTTAATTTCTTGTTAGTTTCAATGACAAGTCTTTCTTAATATTGACCAAAAAAATGGTAATTTTTTTTATGCTTTCATCATTGTGTCAGTATATTGAAGAAATTGAATGAAATGTTCCCTTATTCTTTAGAAACAGTGTAAATGCAACTGCAACATTATTTTCTGTACATTTTTTTTTTTTTTTTACACCCTCTGACTGTTTCATTGTTGACAAAGAAAGAGAATGTCCTGTATGATCTTGCCTTTATTTCCTTCTCAACTGTGGACAGACTTGTCAATGGGTTATTACTGGAATTATATGAGATGCGATACTATGAAACCGGGCTCTTGTCAGATATGATATATTTTCGGCTTAAGTCAGCCTAACAGAATAAATTATTTCTACATCATATGTGACTAGAATAGGTAAAATAAAATACAATGTACCAAGTTGTTCTCTCTGATATAGGACATAATAGTGTGCATCCGAAGCATAAGAAACTGAAAAACAAAAAAGAGTAAAGTCAAGTCTTGTTGAAAGTAATGGTCATGGCATATAGTGCACTATACATACAAAACAGCATAACCTAGTTATACACTGTAATTGTAATCACAGAAAATGGCTACAGCCAACAGCAAAAAGAGCAAAGTTATGAATCACCTCCTATCACTTGGCAAGTGGCAAAGCTCTTCCTCTTCCAGATACCCTCCTCTGCACTCAGCCATGACACCTCTACTATCACCAACTCATCTCAGGCAGACTTGAAATCCTTGCTCCTATCATTGAAAGTGTCTTGAAAAGAGTCCACTAAATCTTGTGTGAACTTACGAGTATCACATTCACAGAGTTTTAGCCCTTGAATACCTTTGTTTGGCACGTCTGTAAAGATATTATTAATTTTTGTCTATTTGCTTCTGATTCAATTGTCTGAGTGCTTTCCGTTTGTGTTTATTTGAGCGCAATTTTTCTTCTCTATTTTCATTTTCTTTACTTCAAACTGCATACATTTATATAATAGCAATGTCAAGTCAACAATTTATGTTCTGCTTATCTTATTTAGAATTGAGCTTGTGCTTGTACTGAATGGGGTCAAGGAAGGTGAGGATAAGAGAGGATGATGATTAATTTCAAACCATGCATATGGGCTTATATAATTCATTCGGATGTCTTAACATGTATTTAATTTTGCTGTTTCTCATCTTATTGCCCTCATTTGAGACGCGACATGATGAACTCAGTCACTTGTCAAACTGAGGTGATTGAAGAAATGACAGTTTCCCAAAGGGTAAATGAACTTCTTATGCAAATAATATTTTTTTTTTAACAAAACTTTTCTATATCTTTTAAAAATGCATTTCTATTTTGAATTTATTAAGTTATTAATTTATACATTAATTTATTGAGTCCAAAAATTGCGATTAATTGACGTGATCTGAATTGGGATTAATGAGAGTAACAAAATTGATTGGGCATGTTCTCACTAAATTCAGCTTCAGATCACATGTTTTAATTTGCCAGCATCGTAACTTTTACTCAAGGTAGAACAAAGATTTTTTCATCAACAGAAGGGAGAATGAATAAACTTAAATGTAGTATCAGTAAATCAATATGCTAGAAAAAGAAATTGGCGGGCATCAGATTTCACCATGTCATGTCTCATATAAACACATTCCATTGACATACATGTACTTAGACTGTCATTGTCTTTCGTGACTTTGGTTTTTTTTGCCAGACATCCATCTGTGAAATCCCTGCTCAGTTTCAGACCTCATGGATTTTTGTTAAGAGTAACATTTGTCAGTGATTATACATATATGAGATGCGACACAATGAAATCAGGTGCTTGTCAAACTGAGCCGACCGGAGAAAACACGTGTTTTTCAACAGTGAATGAATTTTAAGGCTTTTTTTTTTTTCACCAAGCCCTTCCATATCAATCTAAAAATGCATTTCATGTTCAATTTACAGAGAAAGATCGAATAAAAGCCCTAAAATTGTAATTTGGTGACATGGCCTAACAACGATTAATAAGGATTTACGAAAGTGATCGGCCATTTTCTCGATAAATTCAGCTGCAACAACAGGCCACCCCCATCGCCTTTATTTGCCAATATCTTAACTTCTAATTAAGAAAGAAACAAATATTTTTTCACACACAGAAAGGGAAATGAATAATCTTTACAGTGATACCAATATCTCCATATGCTAAAAATTTGACAAGAGCCTGATTTCATCGTGTCGCATCTCATATTTAAACTTGATGAGCTTTCTTTGCACTCCTTTTCAAAAATTTGAGATTGATGTTCAATGGGTAAATTTACTATGTCATATTATATTATTAATGCTATATCATGGAGATTTTCTCATACTCTATGAAAATTTGCTCCACAATTTAGAGCATTGTATTTCACAATAAATTATTCTTGAAATGCTATATTTGTATTTTATTTAATACATTGGTGATTGTTGATCTAAAGTTGGTGCTTTGGTGAATTAATATTTTAATGAAAACAACATGTCCACAAAATTGCATTTCCACATTTCTACTGAAAGACATAAGAAAGTTAATGTTCCTCCATTTTTTTAAAATGTTATAATAGTGTAGTAAGTAGGAAAGAGCACATTATGAAAGATCAAAATTTTTTTAAGGCCAGTGGGTACTGGGCCTATATCTCATGCAACTGCTCCTGCAATTTCCTATGATTTTATTTGCGCATAACAAATAGTTCAGCTGTGTATCCTGAAAGAAATATCTAGTAGTCTTTTCGTATTGTCTCAGATTTGGAAATAAATTGTGTTTTGTTCACTAATAGGAAATTAAACCACTTACATAACAGTTATTCTTTGGATGCGAGTATTAGTTCAAAACTGCCTCAGTACTGGATTTGTACTATTTTTCCTGCCTGTTCACAAACTAGGCCAGGGTTCGTGATATGCAGGCAGCACATTCGCCAACAGGGAAAGCAGACATGACATGCAGGCCGCGCATTTACAGATTGAGAAAGCATACATGACATCCAGGCAGTACATTCACAAACTGACAAAGCAAGCATAACAGACATGCAGTGCATTTACAGACTGATAAAACAGATGTGGCATGCACCTACTCCTAGCCTAGTACATTTACAAACTGAGAAAGACATGACATGCAGGCAGTACATTTACAGATAAGGCAGATATGACACATAGTACATTTACAGAAAAAGACATGACACATACATATAGTACATTTACTGAAAAAGACATGACATGCAGGCAGTATATTGACAGAGAAAGCAGACATGACATGCAGTTAGTATATTTACAAATTAAGAAAATAGACACAACATGACAGCAAGGAGATTATACTATTATAGTGGAGAGCGGACTGATGACATCACGCGTGCCGAATGTGGATCACGCATGTGCCATGCCCATGGGGGCAAAAAACCGATTTCCGGCGATTCCCTCATTGCTCGTTTGTCCGACACAGTAGACCGTTTATCCCGTGCTCATTATGTCAAGGTTAAACAAAAAACACACTATCGGTATATCACGACATAAGTCTCATTGTATTCTGTTTTAGTTTTAGGTGTAGCTCTCGGTCCTGTTTAGTGATTTTCATTCCATGCTGTACCAAAGTTAAAATCAAAAGAGATAGTGAACACGTGAGCTGTTATTGGTTATGCAAACCGACGTCAAAAAGAGAGTGCCGCAGTTTCCACATGTAAGTAATCACAACGATTGAGTTAAGATAGATGATAGCTCTCATGACTTTCAGCAGACCTACAGTGAAATATCAGTTACAATCACAACTTGAATTGTTAACTTATTAAGACAGTAGTCAAGACTGATAAGTTTCTACCATCTCCAGTACTCAATAAAAAGGAAAACATACATTTTGTCGATTGAAACCACGTAAATGGGAAAAGAAGAGGAAGAAGAAGAGAGGACATTTTAAAAGAAAGAAACAAAAAAACTATTAGAGGACTAAGTGGAGCATTGTCATTTATTTGTGGTATTTCCAGTCGGTCTGAAGACAGAATGAACTGTCAGCCAGTTACTGTATAAGTTATTTTATGACACCTTACTCTGGTTTCCTTTCTCTGATCCTGGAAGATTGCAAAAGTGGATCAGCCTGGGTCTAGTATTTCCCAAGACTCAAACGGAAAACCATGGAAGCCTACAAAAACATCCAGAATTTGCAGTGATCATTTTCTCCCTGGAGATTTTGAACTTGATACTCAAAAGGAAAGTCCTGCGCAGTAGTCTACTGCAGTTCTATCTGTCTTTCCTCCTCGCCCCCCCCCCCCAACCCAACCAAAAAAATACACACAAACAGCCAGTGTGGAAAACATCTCAGGGATTGCCTGAACAACGTCCCTTTAAGACGGTGGAAACGCCTAAAGATGATATTGATGAAGAAAAAGAACAAGTGGCAAAAACAATAAGAGTGCTGGATCATTCCCATAACCTCTGTCCTCCCTGGACGTAGAAACTGGGTTCAAAGATCGAAAAGAAGTTCTTGCGAAAGCAAGAGCAACAATAAGTTTTTTTTTTTTTTTTTAAAGACAAAATAAACAAAGCTCTAGGCAAAAGTTGAAAAGACAGGATGCCACAATTGTAGTAAACATCTTGGAGGGAATGGAGGACTTGAAATTACTTTCCTCAGAGGAGCATAATTTCCTAAAGCTCAATTTCTACAAAGACACCCTCAGTCTAATACAAAATGAAGTGAAGGCAACCGAGGAAGGAGGAACTCATGGAAAGTGTTACACAGAATAAGCCAGACATGACATAGTATATTTACAAATTGAGAAAGAAGACATGACTCACCAGCAGCACATTCACAAACTGAGAAGGCAAACATGATATGCAAGCACCACATTCACAAAAAAGGCATGACATGCAGGTGGTGCATTCACAAACTGAGAAAGCAGGCTTGACATGCTGCATTCAGTGCATTTACTAACCGAGAAAACAAACAGGATATGCAGGCAGCACATTCACAAACTGAAAAGGCAGATTTTATTATGATATTCAGGCAGTACATTTACCAACTGGGATAGTGGACACGACATGGAGACAGTACATTTACAAACTGAGAAGGCAGACATGACATGCCGGCAGAACATTTACACCTAAGAAAACAGACATGACATGCATTCAGTACAGTTACAAACGGGGTGGTAGACACAACAGGCAGGCTGAAAGACTCAGCAGATTAAATTGGCACATTTCATGCATTCATAGGGGAGACATTAAATAAACACATAATATTGTAATCTAGTACGCATGATTTCAGATATAACTCCAGCTTTATGTGCTGTCATCATGTCTGCCACACACATAACGAAGTCATCTCACTTTTACACAAATTTATTAGAAAGCTATCAAAGCAGTGTTAGGCTAATATTAGTCAATTGCATTTCTTTTCTTTTAGATTTTTTTTCTTCTCAAAACGCATAACGTATTAGCTCATGAATAACGTCATACTCTGATTATTGAACTGGGTCGGCCCCCACACCCAGTCTGTTGTCAGTCCTACCTATTAACATGATGAAGTTTTTTGTTGATAAAGATCGAAGAGCCTGCGTTAATAATCGCTAAATAATTGTCTCGCTGCTCTTTCTATCTGTATTCGAAATCAATATTGCATGTGTATGCTCAGTGCCACTTGCCTTTATAACCGCTAAGCTGTAGAAATGTGCCGCTATAGCTTCATGCTTAATATCTGTACATGTAGGATCGACTATTATGGATGAAACGTCTGTGTTTCGGCTTATATTAGCCTAAAACACTCAGTTCGTTCCTCGAGTTCACATTGATTACAATATCATTGACTCAAACGAATCGATTTGTAAGAGAAGCCGACGACTTACTGCAATGTACATTTTTATGATATATTTTGATTTATTATTATTATTTTTTTAAAACATTTTTTAAAGAGAGCATATTCATACACATAAGTTATAATATATAGACTGAATGCCCCGTGTACCTGTTTTCTCTTTAACACTACTAATAACAGTTTGTGTGTGTGTGTGTGTGTGTGTGTGTTTTGTATTCTAATTCCATCACAATAATCAAGGTTGGGGTATTTCGTAGTTTTCTAATTATTATTATTATTATTATTATTATTTTGTTCTACAGGCTATAGGCTACAACCGCCCAACTGCCAAAAGTTTAAAAAAAAAAAATCATTTTGTAAGCTCTATGCTGTACATACTAATACACATTTTGTTAAAAATCCGGTTTCGAAAAAACGTTGCTAATGTAGACCTATTAGCCTCACAATAAATCATTCACCCATGTCGATGACTTCAAAATTTCGACGCAATCATCCTACAAACGCTCATCTGCCAGTTAGGCTGCTCATGATGTGTCATGTCGAACCATAGATACACTAGAGCAGAAGACCTGGCACGAAGGGATTGATTCCGATCCAATTTGAGAGGCAGGGACTCGACTGCACGAGCGCATAAAAACACGAGATGGGGAGGAAATTAAAATTTATGACTAAAACTTTTCGCTGTGAGTCACAGAGTTAAAACATTTAGAGCCAAGTCAACTTAAATGCCCTCTGAATAATAAAAGTACAATGTACTGTTTTGAATTAACTTACTTAAATAAATACAGTAAATAAATAAATAAGTAAATAAATAAGTAAATAAATAAATAAATAAATAAACGGTAGTACTAACAAGCTGATACGAAAGGAGGCTAAAGAAAGGTCTTCTGAATTTAATTACCATACATTAGGCCTGATAGTAATGGGTGAATAAATCGAAAGGAAAAAGGTAGGGGAGTAAGAAATGAAAGCATGGGAGATTCGTTTCGAACGAATTTTATCATCCACCGTAGGATCCCTTGACTCCTTCTACACAAGTATTTATTAAACTTGAAGATGTAGCTCCTGATACTGTTACTTCTCAGTTATTAACAAGAAACTGAACCAACTGCATTTCTTGGAAACGATACACCGGATTCAGAAATAATCCATGGAAGATCAGAGCGCGGAGCAATAGGTCCAGGGCAGTGGAAACTAAACAACAACAAAAGAAAAGAGCACCGCATTAAAAAATTCAATTCCACTTCTCCCATCATGAAAATGTGTACCAGCATGTGAAAAGAAGGTTCCTTGGAAAGACACTGTCAATGAAATGTCAAGACTCTTCATACAAGAACAGAAAAGCAAAAAATAAATACCAATAATCTTAACACACCCCCAGATGCAAACACCTACAAGAACTTAAACGTTTTATGATAATTTCAAACTAGAAAAAGATATACTCAATACTCCAAGATAATCGTGTTAATATAAAACTGCTGTATCTATTGTCTTCCTTGTAAAATGTATTGTTTGTAGTCTCTCAAGCATCGGGGGAAAAAAACACCACCAACAAAGTCAATCAAAAGACATAAAAGATAGACAAAGGGAGAAATAGAAAGGAAGAGGGAAAGGGGTAGAGAAGAGGGAGAGATGTCATGAAGAGACATAAAATGGTAAAAAGAGTGAACAAAAAATGTGATGGAAATTGTGTCAGGAAAAAAATTGGTGCTTTTAATTTTTATTGTCATAACTTACTGAGAAATTAGGCCTATTAACATTGATTATAACTGGATAGACTTGTTGTTTGCGTTTGAACACCATATTTCGACTTTTAACGAAGAGCGTAAAATCTTTTCACTATAAGTGTTCGCTCCTTTAGTACAATAAAAATGTTTCAGGTCAATGAATTAGAACCTTGATTCCTTCCTTTCTCACAACATAAGTATACTTTCAAATAAGGCAACAGAGCTAGGCGCACATAATACTATGTAGCCTACCTTAGGAACAAAGCGATTATACTCTTACTCTTCAATGCTGTCATGGCTAAATTGCCACAGTTCCTAACTAGTCACACGAGTGACAACAAATGTTTGTTGAACGCCAATGACCGATGTGATTAAGCTTCTTAAGCTTATTATTATTCATGTGTATCAAAATATTATATATACTTTAAGTGTTGCCTGCTATTTTGGTGAGATTTTTTTGTGGAGTAGAAATTTAGAATTTGAACATTTCGTTCGGCCAGCGGTGCTCCTCTTTAATTATTATTATCTCATCGATTGTTAACTGCCAAAGATTCTCTAATATGTGTAATGTACACTTGGAACCTTCGAAATATATTCCCCCTTATCCGAGAAGTCATGGTGTCGTGCTTCCTTACCCAAGAAGGCAGGGGGACGTGTGAATTAGTGAAAAAAAAAAAAAAATGCAGGTTTCGATCTTCGTATCCTTCCTTCCTGCCAATGGCAGAATCCGGAAGACGAACCTACATTGCTTTCACCACATAGGAGGCACCAAACTACACGGCTACGGCAATCTCTGTGATTCAATGATTCAATTTATTTAGGCTTTCAGCCCCTTACAAGGTGAGGGGAGGGGGCAGTCACAGGCGTGTGTGATTCAACTGTCTGAGTGTTATAATTTCATAGCATTTGAAACATGTAGGTCCAAGGAGAGCTCAAATACCATCTAAAGTACGGTACGTAACACGATCAAAGATATTAAAAATTCGATTTAAGCACTACAATTCTATATGATTTCAATTAACATGTCTGAGTTTGGAAGCCAAGGATAATGAAAAGAAGTGATGTAAAATCTGACTCCGCATACTTGGGCTGTTGAATCACGTCGTTAACGATATCATTGTGATGTGCACACTATCCATAACGCATGTACACACCGATTTTGTCACGGCCAGATCTTTAGTGTCCTTCATAGAAGTCAGTTACATCGTAGAACCAATAGTTATCAGACTGATAATTTGTCCTTCGTAAATAACAGTAACAGTCAACATTGTAACCTAATGGTCGTAGGGAGTCGGCACTATGCCGCCATGATAAATTCATCCACGTTTTCATTTTCTAGCAGAAGACAAATCAATAACCAGCAGCCTACCTAGTATGTCTTGTGGCTCAACTAATCACGAAAGAATAGCAGAGCCAAGAAGCGAGACAGGTCGTGATAGATGACTGGTGTTTCTTAAATTTAGGTCTCTGTCAATAAATTCTCCTACAAGTAGGAGAAGGGAAGGGAGAGGCAGATTCGAAAAAAAAAAAAAAGTAGGGCATCAAGTAAGGAGTTCTTTGTTGGAAGGAGGTAGAGCAGAACCAATAAAGAATGTTGGGAGATAAGCACTGTCTGCAATGCTTGAGCGCTGTCCGGAAAAGACGCACCGTACAAAAGTCCTGTTGGCTACATTGTCTGTTGCCGAGGATTATATTTCAAACCACCATTCGTGTCATAGCTCTTGGTCCACCAATTTTTATATTATTATTTTTCTTTATTGTACTGCGTTTGTTTTCTTTCATTTAAGAATACAAATATGAAAAAAAAAAAAAAAACTATGAACGTACTCCGGAGTATGGTGGAGAAGGATTAGCACACAAGTTCTATTTCTTGGATTCGCGTAAGCACATCATCGAACAGGCTTTTAGTATTCTGACATTTGACAATGCAAACCATTTATATTTGATAGAACTGCTGGGAGACACACACATACACACACACATAACACATACACAAACATACACATACACAGTGAGTGATAGGATGGAATGGGAATGGGAACTGTTGATTTGTTTTTCCTATGCTCC
>JBCAUA010000008.1:570024-596642 GCA_038406235.1 Peronia verruculata | reverse complement strand
TCACGGAGTGGTGGGTTACGGCATCTTCTGCGCATGCGCGAACCGGGTGCAGAATAATCTGACGGCATTGTACACCCGAAACTCGGGTGCGGAATAACACTTCGTATTTAAAAATATAGATCTAATTATTTTTAAAAACAACTTAAATTTCAAGAAAAAAATAACATGTTAAAGCAACCTAAAAATAAAAACAAACTAGCACAAGAAATACTTAACAAAAGATAAAAACTATGATTTGCAAATACAATAGACACACAATCCAGAACTCGAATAAATAGAATTGATGACTATGCATGACATGAACTACGTTAAATTTAAAAATAAACAATGTAATAAACATTTGAAGTATTTACATATTAAATGACAAGAAGCTAAAAACTTACTGCTTCTTCAGCTTCTTGAATTTGCTGTTGACGTTTCAAGCGATTAGCCTGACTTACGCGCTGCTTGACTTTCTGCTGGAAATTGCGTAGACGATTTTCTTTTTCTTCCTTTAATTTTTTTATTTTTAGCTCCTCTAGCTTTGCTGCCATCTGAAATAGTAGGTTGATATTGTTGAGACTTGCTTTTCTGGACGTATCTCAGGCCAATGAATAAGCACAATCATGGAAAAGTTTTCTCCTGGAACAGTGGTGTTCTGATTAGTCTACTAATTATCTAATAGCTGGCTCAGTGGCTGCAATGGCACCACCCCACCATGACAAATAATAGAGTTGGTTAATGAAAGCCTGGTTTGAAGAAAACACACACTTCATACCACTAGACTTTAAGCTCAGTAAAAAAAAAAATAATGACAAAATATAATAACACCTCAGGCCGTTCTTGTCTGTTATAAATTCAAACAAAGAGCAAGCCTGGACATGACAGACACGACATTTGAAATAGATCTCAGATCTACATTATCATACTTACGACAGCATCTGGTTGGATATTATCATCTGCTGGTTCAACCCATGCACCCACTGGCACAACTTCGACATTTCTATTGCCCATAACATCGGAAGAAATGATGGGACGCATTATTTCTCTTTTACATCTTGTGCTACCAGTAGAGGCTCGCGAAATTGGTTGCTTCGAAGCCATTTTGACGCTACAGTAACCTAAATAACCTCACAGGTGGGAGAGTACCGAAGGGACACTACTACCCTGGTGACAAACTTCCTCAAGTGAACGATTTGCCTCGCTCTTCGAGGAGTCCATATTTTATTTTTGCAAACCACTGTGTTTCACCAATCATCACATAGGATTTAGTTGTGTTTAAATTTAATTAAGAAATGACACTACCAATTACTATTGAATTCAGGTGATTGACTGTTCAATTCACGGCTAGAATCTAGATCTAGTTCTAGCCCTCTGCCCTCTAGTCTAGATCAAGGAGCTTAACACTGATCAGGAGCAGTAGAGTGATGATAGGTAGATCTAGATCTAGATCTAGATCTAGTCTAGATTTCGATTCTAGATTCTAGATCTATCTCACTTGCTGATTGTGAAATTAGATCTAATGCGATAACCACCTTCACGCTCTTGCCTGACTGTTATAGAACTCTTAGTGCTTACTATCTAGATCTACTAGAGAGACCTGTTAAAAGCCTATTTATTATTTCTTCAACACACACGAAACACACACTGTTAAATTATCTCACCATAATAAGTCGGCTATAGTCTGCTCATGGTTTAAATCTAGAATCAAGGTCCTGTGGAATCATTTTCATTCCATGCTTTACCAAAGTTAAAGCAAAGAAAGATGGTGCAATCATGTGCTGTTATTGGTTGTACAAACCGATCTCAAAAAGATTCTGATCGGAGTTTTCACATGTAAGTAATCACAAAGATTGACTTAAGGACAATATCTCTGTTGTTTGGCTTTCAGCAGGCCTAAAGGAAGATAGAATCTATCAGTTACTACTGTGTTAGGGCTTACAACTGTACAAGTTACATTGTAAAATTCCAAATAAAATTTATAAATTCATTTGCAACCATCTTACACTGTGAACACTATAGTTCCATTAGTGGTCACATAGAGGAGGAAACATGCAGTCTGTTGACTGAAACCATATTTATTCATTGTAAAGTATTGATCTTTATTGGTTAATTAATTAATGATACAAACTAGAGATGCTACAATAAAAACGCACACCTGTTTCATTTGACACAATGAAATTAATCTTCAATATATGTTTGTAACATTTTCAATGAGTTTGAAGACAGATTGAAATAAATCAAATACTGTTAATTTGTTTCACATATATATCTTATTCAGGTTTCCTTTCTCTGATCCTGAAAGATTGCAAATTTGGCTCAATCTAGTCTCCCGCCAAGATGCAAATGGCAAACCCTGGAAGCCTACAAAAGCATCCAGAGTTTGCAGTGATCATTTTCTCCCTGGAGATTTCGAGCTTGATACTCAAAGGAAAGTCCTGCGCAATACGGCAATTCCATGTATATTTCCTTCTCACACCCTGCACAAACAACCAGTGCAGAAAACATCTCGGAGACCTCAGAAACACCCCCTTGAGGTGACAGAAATGTCGAAGAATAATAATGATCAAAACAAAGAACTAACTACAAAAGTGCTGGATCTTTCTCACTCCCCGCACAAACGACCAAAGGAGAAAACATCTCAGACATCACCTAAGAAACGCCCCTTTGAAATAACGGAAACACCTAAAAATGATTATGATCAAGACAAAAAACAAGTTGCAAATACTGCGGAAGTGTTGGATCTCTCTCTGCCTCCACACAAACAGTCAGTGCACAAAACATTTCAGAGATCCACAATTAAACGCCCATTTGAGACGACGGAAATGCTTGTGAATGGTAACGATCAAGACAAAGAACAAACCGCAAAAACTGCAAAAGTGCATGACCATCCCTACACTTGTCCTACCCAGGATGTAGAAACTGAGCTGAAGAATCTAAAAGAAGCTCTTGCAAAAGCAAAAGCAACCATAAGTGAAAAAGACAAAATAATTAAAGCTCTACGACAAAAGTTGAAGAGACGGGATGCAACGATAGCAAAAATCTTTGAAGAAATGGAGGATTCGAAACTACTTTCCTCAGAGGAGTGCAGTTCACTGAAGTTCAGTTTTGACAAAGATACCCCACACTCACCTTAACAAAAAATGAAGTTGTGACAACCAGGGAAGAAACACAGACACATTGAAAAATTTTGTAATCTGACATTATTGCAGCAGACAAGCATACAAAAAGTCTCTAGTGCTGCCACATCCCTCAACAATTCGTCAATGGGTTTTGTCTAGAGATTTTGACTGAGGTATATAGAACTTTAGAAGATGAAAAAAAATAATTCATTATCTTTTTACTCTGTTGCGCTTGAAAAAAGCTTACAGTCTGACGCGGGGATGCAGAGCTATGTGGGATCAGTAAATTATGGACATCTTCAGACAAGATATGAATGTGAAGACATCCTTGCACAAAAAGTATTGTGGTGATGGTGGGAGGGTCGAAAAAAAAAAAACATGTTAAATTACCATGTACCCATTGCTTTCTTTTTTTACTGACAAGGTCAGTGCCCAAAAGATAAGCCTGGATAGTTAGGGATATGATCACATTATGACTTAAGCTGAGTGCTCTGTTCTTGATATTGTTTGTAACAGTAACTTTACCAACCAAGCTTCTGCAACAGGATTGGGATGTCATCTGTCAGATTCTTCCTATTGTCGGAACTTTTTTGAAAATCCTGTGACCAAAGAAAACATTTCTTTTGATGAATGTCATCTTATAAAAAGTGGACTTAAAGTCCATTTCAAAGGCCAAATTATGTTCTGGCATATCTAGTGGAACTGAATACCCTCAGGAAAAAGATAATTTGGTTTTGGCCAAGGGGAAAGCATATTTATTATGAAAACAAAGAAACAAAATGAAATTGAAGTTAGCCTACCAGACTTTGTCAGTGTTTTACGAGAAAACTTGAAGTCAGCACAGTTTCAAGGTTCCAAGACCACTATCTCATTTTATAGGAGTGTTTTGTTACATTTTTGACCTCTGTAAGTTGTTAAATCTATTTGCTAAAGGGCATAGCAATATGAGAATGATAGAGCAAAACATGGAGGAAGTCTTTGTAAATATTAATCACATAAGGATGAACACAACGAACCACTTAAAAATGGAAGGAGGAAGACTGGCTTTATATGGTTTCTCTGCACCCTGGAGTCTACTCTTGAAGTCGCCAAATTGTTGCCTGAAAGATACCATTACCATTACGTTCTAACATACAGATTATCCCAGAAAACCATCTTGAAATATTTTTAGTCAGAATTCACCATCATCATGGTTGGAACATTAACCTCACACTATTCCAGTTTAAATAGTCCTTGAGAACTCTCCCTCTAGAAATGATGTGCTTCCCCCAAAGAATGCAAATTGCATCACAGCTGTTAACTTTGAGAACAGGTTACTAGAACAAGAATCAGAGCATTATGGACCAACTTGATCCTGCATTGAAAACTTTTGTTGAGGTCCTCACTTCATCCAGTGAATGTCATCGGTGTACATTGCATTCCATCAGCATTTTTGTGTTTGTGACAGAAACTTTTTCAAGGCAGATCAAATGTGTGAAATGCCAACTTGCTTTCTCTTCCTCAGTGGACAGTTAAAAGCGCAGTCCTCAGACGTTATTTCACACACCGTAGAAACAATGGCAGTTTTCATTTTTCTGATATGTTTACAATCATCAGTGAGTGTGACAAAGTGCTTCATCACAACCTCACAGGTCTCAAAGATCCAGTCCAAGTAGTGACACCATACTTCAGCCAGAATGTCACCAGTCATGTGTTGGGTCTGATATCCTGTCAGACATATACAGGAGCATCATTAGAATGCAAAGCACATTGAGACAGAAGACAGTCACGTCCACCAAATAATCACACAGACGCTGCAAGCCTTTCTGCTCTATGTATCACTACCACGAGAGACTGATCTGTGCCTGATATATTCACTAAGATGCAGACACACAGCGCCACAAACTCACAAAGACAGTAATTTTTCTTCATCAGTAGACCTGTAAGTAAAACTTTAAAGAAATTTCTGTTTCTTTACAAGATCTACTCTAATCTGTGTGACTATACTCAGTGTGTAGTAGTAAAGGACACCAGCGTAGAAACACTAGGTCTAGTTCTCATGGCTGTGGCAAACATCCGCCCAGTGTTGGCACACAAGATGAAGGATATGTACTTTGTTAAGATGACTTCATTAGTCCACACTCCAATAACAGTGTAAGCTCCTTGGTCTAGATCCAAATATGATCTAGACTTCCCCCATGGGGGCCCAGGGTATCTTTGCTCCACCTACAGGTGGTGAAAGCCTGCCATCGGTGGGATGTTTCCCATGGAATGCCATCCTCAACATTCCATTTGACATCTGTTCTCTCTGTCCTTGCTCATGTGTTCTTTCCCATTCTCTTTCCTCTCTCTTCTTGATGTGTAGACATATCTCACCATTCTAGGCACAATATAGCCGTAAATGTGCTGATGTGCCATTAAACCCCAGCACAAACAAACAAACAAACAGATCTAGACTACAATCAGAATCTAGACCTACATGTGTAGTCTCTAAAATGTTCATGATCCTCCAGTCTAGACAGATCTTGGTTTTATCATTCAAATTTGGAAATCAAGAGAGCAGTTTTGTTTTGTTTTTTTCAGTGTATCTCAGAATGGCAGGCTGCATCAGCCAGTGAGATGGTGCACACATTGCCAGAATATAACAGCTCTGCAATGTAGATCTATATCTAGACATCTGCGATATCATATCACCAATGTAAAGCTTTGGTTCATAACAATTTTTTTTTAATGATAAGCAGATTACAATTGATGAGTCCATCACAACGGGGGTGTGTTAAAATCATCATTGTTGACCTATTTTATGTTTAAAAATAAATTCTGAAAGTTAACCTGCAATTTTTATTTTATTCATTTTTTTTTTTTTTCTTCCAGCGGTGGAGCTGAGCTTTTATGTGGCAATGTGAAGAAGCACAATGTTGAGTTGCCTTCTCAGGACAAGAAATGTAAGGATTTCAACTTATGTATATTTGTCTTGCACCCAGGGTAAATGAGTCAGAAGTAACACTGGGTGATTTTGACTTATGACTGTTTTTAACTGATTTCCATCTGGGATACCTTTTTTTTTCGTTTTGTTTTTTGTCTTTTTTTTTTTTTTTTCAGCTAAGAAAGGGTTACTTTTTCGTTCAGGTAGGGGGGATATCTGAGTTGGAAAATAGCTGGAAATAGCCCTAGTTCGAAATCGCTTGGCGTGACTTCCAGGCTCATTGGTCCTGTGGGCACAAGACATTTAAATTTATTTATAATGACATTTTGCCCCTGAGGCTGATCGGTGTCCTGTTCTTGTCTCCATATGCTTTCATTTTGTTTTTCAAATTAAACGATATATCATTCTATTTTGGCCTAACATCAGTGCATGTTTTGATATTTGATAGGAGAATGGGCCATGTTTTTTGCTAAGTGAGACTTGAAAGACCAAAAGATTCAGATCAAGGAAATTATCACTTTTGCCTCAGGTTGGCTCTTCTTTCGTTATGAAGAAACATTATATGAATAAACAGTAAAGTCTAATCATACATGTATGGTATTTCAATTTGTTCGCAGCACAGCACAATATTTTTTATCAAGTATTCAAGTTATTTCAAAACGAAAACAAGATGCCCCAGAAAGAAATGGATGCAAGACTATACTACAAGTATTCAGAGACAATTTGCCTCTTGTTTTTCTTTGCTGCTTTTTTTTTTTTTTCCTGCTATAATTTGATGAGCCATTTTGACTGTCCGTTATGTATAAACGGCACTGTGGTCTCCATCTGATACGAAACAGAATTTTTTTGTCTATGTTACCTTCCTAAGAATGTGCTCCCAAATTAAAAATCCACCCCACAGCCTGATGTCCAGCCAGGACACACAGACAGATACCCACAGTGTAATTTCATGTCAGTCTTTTTTCATCATGATGCGGCTTTTTTTTTTTTTTTTTTTTTCAGGTTTTTTGCCTTCACATTTCAACAGACGAAAAAAAAATTTATTTTTTTTTTTTCTTTTTCTTTACAGTCAAATGATTTTTTCTTATAATACTTGACCAAGGGATATAACTTCGCTGGTTAAAAAATATGGCTCATTTCTGTTTGAAAAGGGACAAAAACATCTTTAGGAAAGCATCAGCCTGCATCAAGTCAAGGCAGCAATAATTGAAGAGTGACCTGTGTAGATGTTTACAATGGGTATGATATTAGTTTTCCATTCAATTAGAAAGTTGCCGATTAAGACTGTACAGTGTTGTGTTTGTGAATCACTTAGCTATTTTGGCTGTCATGTGAATTAAAAGCTGTTTGTTACCATTTCAGGGCATATGAAATCTCTCTTGGTGTGGATCCGAGATAACATAATACAAGAGAGATCGGAACTTTTCCTTCAGGGTGAGACAGTGTAAGTATTAGTCATTTCTTTTAGAGCTTACAAGGGGGCCATGGTAATGGGGAAATTATAGGGAAAGATCGCAGAAAGTGTCAGGATAAGTAGGGGTAGAGCTCAGAGTAAGAACAGGTATCTCACATAGAGGTCAGGGTAAGTAGGGGTAAATCTCAGGCAGAGAGCTCAGAGTAAGAACAGGTAGGTCACATAGAGCTCAGGGTAAGAACAAGTAGGTCACAGAGCTCAGGGTAAGAACAGGTAGATCTCAGAGAGTTCAGGGTTAGAACAGGTACCGGTAGGTCACAAGGAGAAGCAGGTATAGATTGTAGAAAAGTCAGAGTAAAGGATTAGTAGTGGCTGGATGTGATGTGTAAAGGTAAAGGTGTGGCAATATGGTCCACTGAATGAAGTATGTTTACATAAAGAAGTCTAGATTGGTATCTGGCACTGACTGCATCAAAGTTGTCTGAACTCTAGAAAATTATAGCCCTGAATATTTCTCTCAAATATGACCAGCAAGCATAACATTTCAGATTTTAAGTTTAACATTTTGCTGGTGAGGAATTGCCACTGGCACCTGAGGATGCTGTGTGATTTGCTGATATATGATATCAGTGCATGTAAAAATTCAGAAGTTTCCAATATGCTCATTTCAAAATGCAAGTTTTGTTGTGTCCTTTGTTTGCATGTCAGTTCTTTTTAATCCTAATCTTAATTTAAGGTGTGACTGTTATTTATTTGGCTGTCATTGAGCGTATAAATGACTCAACTATACCGCCTGCAGGGGCTCTGAGTATATTACATGTACGTAGGTTCTCTGCTCCCAACTGCAGGCAGTGAAAGCTCGCGGGATGTCTCCCATTGAATATCATGCTCAACAGCTCTTCTCTCGCTCTTTGCTCCTGTCTTCTGTCCCACTCGCTTTCCTCTCTTTTTCTTTATCAGTCTTTTTATGTATAAACGTTTCTTATTGTGTTTGGTACAATATATCTCTGTTAAACCCTAACACAAACAAACAAAAACAACCGATTCAACTATGCCTGAGAGGGAAATAACTCTGTGGATCAATCACTAGATATATAACTGTCGCAGCACTGGTGGGTAAATATCGCTACTAAATCATGCAATTGTCAGTACTTGTCTACTCTTTCAATTGTATTTCTTTTATTTTCCTAGGCGTACTGTGCACATTGGGTATCACAATGAATACATGATCTTAAATTGTGCAATGTTGTTCATGAAAAGATTTGAATCTATTAAGTGACAAAGCTGAGAAGGAATGGTTATTTTCTGTTGTTTTTTATTTTCCAATACAATAATTCAGCTCAACACACTCTCTTTGAATATACGTTTGTGTGTTTGTATCCTGTGAGCTAAACTCTGTGATGAAAGTACTTGTATGTTTATTTTGTGATTGTCCCCAGGCGACCAGGCATTCTTGTGTTAATCAATGATGCAGACTGGGAGCTTATGGTAAGTTTAGCTTTGCATTCCACAAATTCTAGATAATCCTTATCTGCAAATTTTTTTTTATTTTAATCCACTATCCTCATCTTTGTGTGGATATGAGCGCTTTGCATTTATGCAACACTGAGGCACGACAGAACAACATTATTTCACCTTTTGAGAAATAAAAAAAAAAAAAAAAAAGATCCCAACAAATATTAGCAAGTCTCTTGTAATTTATCTTGCTTCTTGCAAGGAAGGTTGGGAAAAATTTGTCAAGTACTCTATCAAAAACCTTATGAATCAGTTTTTAGTTAGAGCAGTTAATTATTATGTATATAGTCTGTATTCTATCCCCATGTAATATATCATTGTTAGATGAAGAACATGTGTATTTGGTGAAAAGAGAGGGGAACCCATGTATGTACTGTGCTTATGTACTGGTATTTTAGAAAACTGGATTCCTCCTCCTTTCTCCCTTCTCACCCTCCTCCTGCCCTCAAATCATCCAGACCCTGCACATTTCCAGGCCACAAAAGCTGTGTCCTTACTTCAGTTGAATACAGACCAGTCATAGGGCTGGTGCCTCCCATTCACTGCTTTGAGATTTATCACCTTCCTTCCTGCCCATCTCTCTACCTGTGCTGGGCCTTTATGTTCTATGCCTTGGCTAGTTAGTGGATGGGAATCGGGATAAATCCTTGGGTGTGTTTTCACAGTTAATTCTGTTCTTTTGTAACTTAAACTGTGATCTCAATTGGCTTGTTAAATTATAAACTGTTAAACATTAATTTATTTTAATGTTAATTTCCCTGTTGTTGTTTTTTTTTTTTTTTTGTTTGTTTGTTTTTTTAAGTTTATCATGAGTACAATTAGTGTCATGAAACATCAGCAAAATATTAAAATACTGTGAGAAAAGTACATGTAGTTACCCAGCAGTTTCACAATTTGATTGTAAATTAAGATTTTTAATTATGATCACCATATCTCTATTATGACTTCATCAAATGGGATTTGAACTTCATTCTTTGCATTTAAACTATTGTTATGCCAGCTATACTAGTGATCAGCTTTGTTATTGCATACCTGACTTGCACAGGTAGGTTGTGTGGGTAGAAATTCAAGTTTTATAAGATCTGCATTAAAATTTACTTGAACTGAAAAAAAAAAAAAAAGACAGGGGTTCTCGTCCCCTCCCTGTGCTTACTGAAGCATGAGCCCCTCTACCAACTACCCTAGCCAGTATCAGATTGCAGGTTTTATGGCCGGACTCAGCAGGGCCAGCATAACTAAAGGACCAGTTACAAATAGCATTGTGGTCTTGTTCTCCCCCCCCCCCCACCTTCCCCTTCACTTTCTCTGTATATAAACCTGTGATTTTTTTTTTTATTTTTCCCAACTTTACAGGGAGAGCTGGAGTATGAACTGGAGGCTAAAGATACAATAGTTTTCATTTCAACCTTGCATGGAGGTTAGATATCCCACAATTTGGAGCAGTGTATGTGTTAGAACATGGACCAGCATCTCGGTGTAACCTCTGGATCAGACAGCTTTCCAACATCAAGACAGTGCTTGATAACATATTATTCTCTATTGTGCAGTTTGGCTGAGACAGTCAGGCAGCTAGTTAGATGCTCTTTCTTTCCTTTAGCCACCTGAGGAGAGTTTGGGTGTCCACCGCAGGCAGCTTTGCTAAAACCATTGACATTTCCATTGCATTACATTTTATAGTGCTTTGGTAAAGACCACTGGGATAAATTTTTTGAAATGTCAGATGATTTTTTTTTTTTTGATAGTTTTTTGTTTGAAACCATATTCCTGGACTGAGCACCCGTATATGAGCAATTTTACTACTTTGTGAAGTTCAGATATCTTAACTTGGTGGAATAAGACAGAAAAAAAAAGTTAATATCTTTGCGGGGAACTTTTTAAATTGTGTTTATCCACAGCAAGACAGTTCAGTACCACTGAAAGACTGAGCAGAATATTTTAGAAAGCAATATTTTCACAATGGAACATTCCCACCAATATCATCTTAAATGTGTGAATGATCTGTGCAGAGCTTGTGGAGAGCGATCTATAAAAAGTAAAAACCCGAAAAAGAAGCCCGCTTATTGCCAGGACTTCAAATCTGATTTGCTGCTTTACTACAGAATTAATATTGACCAGGATGAAACGGACAAGCATGGTAAGCATTCATCTACTATGTGTGAAAAATGCCGCCGTCGAATATTTCATCTCAGAAGGCGAGTCAGTGCTGTAACCCTGGCGGTAGCGGATGCTTGCAGAGAGCAAAGCTCAGGTCTGTGGACAGCTTATCGTTCACAGTTGACAATTTCTGAGTGCCGGGTTTGTGCACATCATCAAGAAACAGAGAGAGGTATTTGCAGGGGGAAACAAAAATACAGAACTTCAAACTTGAGTCAAAGTGATATTGCTGACCAAGTTCTCTTATCAGTAAAACCAGCAGAGGAAACAACATCAGGCCAAAGCATGCAGTTAGAATCTGTCAGTCAGAGTGCAGCGCCAAAGTCACAGAGGCCATGGGCATCACAGAATGATGATTTCAAAATATTTCCCTGGAAATTTGAGAATCCAAATCTTTTAGAAAACGGATTGGACAGCTCACCAGAGATATTTATAGAGGAAACAGCAATTTATAGCGGAAATTTGAAGCTAGAATCTGTCAACGAGAATACAATAGTAGAGAGACCGTGGTCGTCCCATGTGGCAGTAAACAGTTACAATCTTGCATTATCTCCCTGCAAATCGGAGGATCATCATTTTCCAGAGAGCCCATTAGATCTCCCACAAGTGACATTTCCTGAAAAAACAGCAATACATGGCCAGAGCTTCAAGTTAGAATCAGTCAACCCGAATGCTGTGTTGGACAGACCTTGGTCATCCTATGTGGCAGTAGCCAGTGACAGTTGTTCATTATCTTCCTGCAAATCTGAGGATTCTTGTGTTTCTGAGAGTCCATTAGATCTGTCACAGGCCACAGCAGCAGAGGGAACAGCAACATATGGCCAAAGCACAAAGTTAGTGACTGTTGACCAGAATACAAAATCTGAGGATCCACATCGCTCAGCAAGCCTCTTTAACCTGTCAGTTCATCCCTGTCTTGAAAGCCGACACCTGCATGGTGAAGATGTCTGCTTTGTCCTTGATGAAGGCAAGTTCTGTTCTTGAAAACTGCGTGTGCATGTACTTATCAGTGATGATAATTTTCCGCCAGTTGGCAGAAATCCTCTTTTTTTCTTTCAGCTAGTTAGTTTCCTCTTTTTCTTCTCAATAACAGTAGGCATTGCTACCCACCCTGCCTCCCTTCCAGTATGCCCCCCAGCACTTGTTCAAAGGTAAAATGAAACTTCTCTTAAATACACTGTAGTTTGATATCAAAATGAGACTTTTTTTTTTTTTTTTTATCAGATAGGCTTGCATATGGGTTGGAGAGGGTGAGGGCTGTTTTCTTCCATGTTTTGAGTTGACAAAAATTTTCTGTTATCATCACTGACTTATGTAAGCCCAGTATAACAAAACAAAGGAACCAGCTTATATTTTCAAACTCTCAGCTGCATCAGTTTTTTAATTTTGCCAATGCAAGCATTATCTTTTAGTGAAGATACAGAGGGTATGTCTCAGCACTACAAAAATTTATATAAATTCAAGAAAACAGTACCTCAGTCGAATAGCTTATTTTATTGTGCACAGCAGTTATGAACCTTACTACATAGTAATTTACTGAAAATTCAAAACCATCTGTTGGGATTCTCCAACTGGGATGAATTTGAACTCAATATGTGTACTGTTGCATAAACTGTCATGAGAACTGAGATCATTTTGCACTTTTGAGCCATTAATTGATGTAAGATATGTGTCAAGGCTGCGGTTATCGTCTGCATATGGTACATTTGAGAAGTTTTTAGCTAGAAGGAAAAAAAAATGTTATGCAGGTTTAGCTGTTGCACTACAGGGATAAAAGTTGTGAGGTTTTATGTTTGTTTGGTATGAAATATGTAAAGAATACTTCACTTTTATGGCCAGTTCCTATGACATTGTCCTTACCTGTAAAGCACCCAGTTCTTTTCTTTGCTATCAGCATGTGGCCACAGCTTCACCCATTTGCGAATAGTGTACTCTTTATTTCATTGTGCATTTAGAATAGACCAAAAAAAAAAAAAAAGAGTGGCACAGTTGTATTGTTCATTGGTTTTGATTGATGTACACTCGAAAACAGTTAAGACAAAATTTGTGGGGCATGGAAATCATTTCATTCTATTGCTATTTTGCTATATACGAAGAGGTTGAATTGAAACAGAGATGCAAGTTAATTATCGATTTGCCTCTCCTGATTGAAGAACCATGCAAGGGCACCACTTCATTTTCATTTTTGTTTTTGTTGCAGATGTACATGCATATAAAATGTGTGGTTATGTAGCTGTTATGTCATTTTGTTTGTCATTTTTCTTTTTTTAAGACTGTAGATAAAGTGGAGTTTGGAATGGTATGCTTTCTGCAGACATCTTTTTCAAACCTTCAACAACGTCACGAATCTGTCATTTTGAACTGCAATGTTAAAGCTGTTCTCCTATGTTTTAACATGTTTAGTTTCGATGAATTCATCACTGATTGATGATTGCCAGCCTAGATCTAAAATAGCTCTGTAGTGACTGTAGTCAATTTGAAGCTCACAATTTTCAACATGAAACTGGGGATACCTATTGACATCTCAAAACTGGCTTTCAAGAGGCACCGACAAGCACGACCGATTTGACTGACTGAATGCCTGCAAGTGGAAGTGCATATAGTTTCGTGTATGATTGACAAGACAAAGGCCAGGCCACCCTCTGATGCCATTTACAGTGTATGTGAGTCAGCTCCCTTGGGGGTGTTATCTTGGCTGAATCCTTTGGTACCATGGTTGTAGGGCTGTAAATAATGACAAAATCGTATTAGCCTCATACATGCGTGTAATATGTGACACCTTCTCACGGTACATCATACTTGATTGGGGCCCGTGTGCAACGGGTGAGGTGTGAAATGGGGGAAGGTAGGTGTATGATTTCTACACGACTGTGTCACACTGCTGGGTAGTACAGCACATTGTGCACTGGTACTTCAGGCACTCAGGGTGATTTGTTTGTCGGAGGAAACTGATCCAGTACCAGGTGCTTAATGAAAGTTAATATGAAAGAAAAGCAGGATCGGGGAAATGAAAACGGTTTGTTGTAAGCATAGTTTGCACATCAGCCCATCGTTTTATTTCTTTGTATACATAAGAAATTACATTTCATAAACACCATTCCCAAAGATTCTTTTTAAATAACACGTTTTGTTTTTTTTAAGCATTTTCTTAATAACCATTTTAGAGTGTACATCATGGGTGGCTTGGACAGAAGGCATGTCAAGCAGTTTCTGACACCATTCAAATTTCTGTTGGTCTACAGATTCAATGTATCCATCATTTATATTTTTCCTGTTTAAACTACACAATTTGACTGCAGTGACATAATTTTTGTTATATATACATGATTGTATATTCATAATGTATATGTACAATGCTATGGCTTTATTAAATCAATCTTATTCCATGTTCAATGATTTTGCTTGTTTTCATCACGTATTTTTTTAAGGATACGATAATACATGGAAGTCAGTAAAGAGAATCCAGGAACAGCTATGGCAGTTGATACATGTAACTGTTCATGTTTGTTATCTTACTCCTTATTACTCCCTTTCTAATAAACCACAGGGCTGGAAAATTTTCTGGTATAGTAAATCACATCTTTTCTCGGCTGCACCATTCATTTAACAAATCATACTTACAACGCATGGACTATGAGAAAACAAATGAGAATTTTTATTAACATAATATTAAAAAACAATGAGTAGTGATAAAAGATCCAGTTTGTGGTTCTTTCTTTTGTTACAAACAAAAAAATGTGAATGAAAAAGAAAAATACAAAATTTCATAGTTTGTTTTTTTTCCCCTCTACACGAATATATACGTTTTTTGTTTTTTTTTTGCATTGACTAAAACACACATTCAGTTTCAGTCATACATTCACATTCCTCATACATTCATGAGACAAATGAACAGCACTGCTTTCTTGTTGACAAAAACTCACCAAACATGGCAATGTTCTTCTATGACCAAGATTCTTGTCTAGGCCTACATGTATCGAGCTGAACTAATGGCAAATACAGACATACTGCTACATGTACAGGAAACAAAAAATCTGATCCAAAGGCTTAGTTCGTTTAAAACAACTCATCTGCAACATGATCATTGAATTCCATCATCTACTCTATATTTAGCTAGAGTCAAAAATAAAACACTGTCAATGTCCCAGACCTTTGTTCCCCTGTTCACTGTCAAAGTATGCTGTATCAATGGCACTAACAAGTACCTGTTGTCTTTGGTGGACAAATATCAAAATAAGAAATACCTGTAAATGTAAGCCACTGGAGTAAATTCCCAACTAGATCTACATTTATCTAATGGCAACCACATAAAAATGTTAACCACTGAATACCTCAACACAAGGGTATATACTTCTAATTGACAATGCTGTATCTCTCTTTTGAAATTTGAAACATCATGAAACATGGTCAGTGTACGATAACTCCTATTCATTGATGCATGCTTCTAAATAATATGCAGCAAGCAATTAGTAAGATAAATCGCTTCCCACGGTGAAATCTAGCACTGGTATGTGTTAGGAAATCAAATTTTCTCCCGCAAAGAGCTTGAGCTGTCTGCACAAACAGCGACAACAGAGGTGGTTTAACAGTGCAACATGCACTGTATATACACAAGCAATGCAAACACACATAGCTGCCTTCACGGAAATAAAGAAACACTTTATCCATCACATCACACAGATGCATGAATTACATAAGCATTAGATTCAATCTCTCACTTTAAATACTGCTAAACCTCACCATTTTTCGCACTCAATTCTGTGCCATAAAGTAACAAAAAATTGAAAACTGGTTTACAACAAACAAGAGTTTATGGATATGACGTGAATAGATATGAAATTTACACAAAACCATTTGATTTTTCAGCCCTTTAAGACTGTGATTTGATAATGTGAACAATCTAATACTATAATAATTAATAGTGATATTTTATATGATCTTGTCCTTGACACTATCAATTTGGGTCACTTTCTTGGTCATAATGCACCGTCATCTGTAATTACTCAAACCAGTAAGACAGATTAATTTACATACTTTGCTACCGTATCAAATGACATGTATGTCAATGTATTTTTCATTTTCGAGCAAAATTATCATGTTGAACAAGACCCGGCTTTTTCTTTACATTAACCATAAATTCATGCACCCATCAAAACTTGTGAAAGGGTCATAAATTCCACATTTTACCCCTTGAAGATTAAAAAAAAAATATATATATATATATCCTACAGTGCAAAATTAATACAAATCTTTAGCAAATTGAAACTTAAAATCATCACATTTAAAATCAACAGCAAAGCCCAGGGTTCCACTTCGCTAAAGCTTTTGCTATGTCTAAAACTGCTAAGACATACCAACCAAAATAAAACATCCTGTTTTTGCTATAAGTGATCAGCCAATTTACTATGTCCTACTTGAAATCTAATCAAACAACATGAAACAGCTGAACAAAAATTATTTTAATGGGTAAATCTAATGCACTATAACATTAGCTGATCGTCTTAATCCCTCATATGGGTCATACAAAATGAAATATTTTTAAATTTGTTAGAAAACTCAAGATCTATTCATCCTCATCTTGAAGTCAAGTTTTGACATACCATTTAGTCAATAAGGGATGAAACAGTCAATAAGGGATGAAACTTTATCTATCATTAAGTTTTGATGACTGTCTGAACTTGATCCTATTGACTCAAAAACTTTCTGCATCAAAAAGGCAAGAAAAAATGATAATTTCTATGTCGAAATAACCACCCGCAGAAGCTTGAAAGACGCAATCTAACAGTAATGTCTAAAACTAAAATTTTAAAAAATATGCAGCCTGAAAATGTTTATCAAAAAAAATAGCTTAATATGTGTGTCAATAAAATCAACAGAACATAAAAAAAAAAAATGATCAACATGGGTTTATGCCAAATAAAATAGATGCATACCAATCATACACAATGTAAAGCATTCATTCATTTTGTATTTGTTAATGAAGGCCATTTTCGTGAATATGTAAACCCTTCACTCCCTACAGACATGGCATTATTCATATTACAACTGAAAAAGATGAATGGCTTCAAGAAAGAATGCCACTGTCAGCAAAATAACATGGTATAGATATTTAAAATAATGTGATACCCCCAAAAAGCCTCCCTACCCTGAGCTGAAGCATGGCTTCCCCCACATTTTACATGAGAAGAAAAGCTATACATCATTTACTTGTGACACAACCACTCCTGAAATCCACTATTCATTCATGACACGAACCAGTGTTCATAACCAGTTTTCTAAAACACAGAATCCATAACTTTTGAATACATTTATCCTTAGCCATACATTCTACCACTAGACAACCCGGTCTGTTTCAGGCACATGTTAAGTTCACCACAAGACAACAATTGCCAAAAAAAAAAAAAACCAGAATCACTCACTCCACATCCACAAAAACATTTTGCCAGTCAAAATTAATCTGGCAAGCTGTTAGAAAGTTGAGCACTAACCACTGGAAAATTAATGAAATCACATCAAAAATGATGCGCCCTTTTCCGATTCATAAATACTTAGCCTTTTCCCAGTATAATACAGATAAGGAAATCATTTCACTGTCTATATTTCCCAATAGCAAAAATTACATGATGTGATCTTTTAACATTTAGAATTTCAGAACACTAAATGCCTGGATTTTTCAGAGAATAATTTGTGCAAGTGTTGCTCATTCTGCCATCAAGCAACTTTTTTTTCCCTTGCTTTCATGCTTGTTTTTGCTTTACCCCTTTTCCTAATTGCCTTTTGCTTTTTTCTATCTGGTTTTCTATGATGAACCGAGAAAAATGGAGCATAGGCATGTCTTTCCGAGAAAAATGGAGCATGGCATGTCTTTGACAGTCTGACATAAATATCAGAGATGCAATCATCCCACTCATTCACAAACAGTGTCTTTCATCCCCTGACTTGACAACTAATGCTTTCTCTCTCTATCTTTGACCTTTTCTTTATGTTTGTGGCTTCTCTTCTCCTCTTTTCTTTGTTCCCTATCTCTGTGATGTGAGGATGAACGTTCTTTCCTATCCTTGCTGTAAGACCTGTGCTTATCTTTAGATCTGGACCTCGACCTCTTCTTTTCCCGAGTGGGAGACTTCGACCTCTTCCTTTCTCGTGAGCGAGATCTGTGTTTACTATGTTTGCTGCGTTTGTGGTGATCTTTTTCCTTCTCTCGCCTTTGACGCTCTTTCTCCCGTTCCAGCTCTCGAGAAAAATCATCTGACCTGAAGGAAATCAAATCAAACCTATCCATGAAAAAGTTTGAAAATTTGGGTTGTGCATTGGGTAAGCTCAATAGCTACTAAAATAACATAACTTTGTAATGTTCCTCTTGACTATGGGCCAGTAATGATTCACTTGAAGAAAAGCAAAAAAAAAAAAAGAAAAAACAAAAACACAAAAAAGCACTTATATTTTCGAAATACTGTACTGTAATGATCAGGTTTTCAAACTTTTTTTTTTTTCTAAAGCTATGACTGTTTTTTGCGAGTCAAATGATTCAGTGTCTAATGAGGAATTACACACTAAAACTTTGTGACACTTTGGTCTTCAAAGATGCTCTATATTGCATGAAGCTAGATTGCCTTTTCGCAAGAATATGTTTGAAAATTTTTTCATACTTCTGTTTTCTGGCTCTCTGAGGCAAATTTGTATTGCATGATAAAACACAGCCCATGGACAATCCAATAAGACTTGGCTGAACAGCCAAAAATGAGACGACCAGCAAGTTGGCTTTGTGACTTAATCCAGAAAGTCTGACATCCCTGACTCTGACTGTACAAGTCATATATGGCCATGTAAAGCCTATTGGTCTGCCAAAGTACAGATATGACACAGACAAAAGAATTTATTTGACCAGGGATGAAATCCAGTTATAAGCCTTTGATCTTATCATCACTTCATACTATAAGCTTACATTGTAAAGTTTGAGTGATCAATGCCCGAACACGTCATAACAACTCGTTCACTATTATATCCTATAACTATAAATACTCCTCACCTTGAGTAAGGACTACGTCTCGGGGAAGCAGGGCGTCTAGGAGGTGATCTGCGGGGTGACCTTCTAAAAGGCGGAGAGGAAGGTCGACGAGGTGGGCTGCGGCGTGGAGGACTGCGACGAGAGACGTTTCCATTGCGTACATCCTCTCTAGTTAAACCACTCCCACTGCCTCCACGACTGTTGATATAAGACAAAGAAGAAAATGGAAAGTGAAACCGAAAACTTAAGGGTGTCAAAATGTAGTACTCTCTTTTCGTTATACCAAAGCATTTAGGAAACAAAAAAATATATAAACACACCACATCAAATGAAGTCATCACATACATCTACAGAGAACTCTGATTATACAAAATCAGATGTCACGAAGTGTTGGTGAAGAAGAAAAAAATATGCAGTCTACTTTATTTCTCTATTCTTTCTCGTAGTGAAACCTCAGAATTTGCGAAATGCCAATCCTCCCGGTCCCGCTTATAAAGAGATAATTTTCCCAGAAGTGACATGTACAACAACGTGGCAGCATGCAGAAGATAGTTAACTTGAGTGCACGACCAGATTTTTGTTTGTTCATCACCACACCTAACAACATCTGCCAGCTCTAATTACACACTAATAGATAAAGGCGAGAGAACATTTGTGTGATACTTATGCAATAGGCTAGACTCAGGTAAAATAACCTGGGGTGGGGATGCTGTCTTTGTCCACACAGGTTAAAGTAAAGTAGTCTGGGCCGACTAGGAGTAATCTTTACCATGTCAAGGAATGCTTCTAACATGCGCAGACAATGGTCTTGGAGTTACCATCAATTAAACCATGTCAATTGCTTAGCCTACACACTGCAGCACATTACTCTGGCTTTCTGAGCAGAGTAAACTCTATTGTTCAGGAGCCTAGCAGTTTCAATATTTCATTGTTTAAAAAAAAAAGTTATTGTTAATTTTTTCTGTGCAAAATACATGCGCAGGCTTTGAAAGGGGTGCTGATCAGGGAAAATAATTAATGGTATCAATGAATGAATGTATGGGTCGTCTCCCACTATGGTCCTTGTTGGATCTCAAGAAATTCTGACATTAAGAAATAAAAATCCTGGTTCCTGCAATTTCTTAAAATCTCAGTTCCACTGAAATACTTCCAAAGACATGGGGGAAAAAATGGCAGCACAACAGCACAGATAGAGAGGGAAGGAAGGAACAGTACCAAATATTAAAACAAAAATAACAACAAAGATTCCCGCAAGATCAGGCAGATGGTGATTACTTTCTTTGATGCAAACCCCAGAATGTTATTCCTCTTCACTAGCTTATATATCCTGTGCCTGCACACACAAAGTAAACATAACAGACACTACACAAAGTAAACATAACAGACCATGTTTCGACACAAGTTGTAATATCTTACAGTGAAATCAAATGAAATATCAAGAAAGTATGTACTCTTTTCCTATCAAAGTGCTTAAATGCTTGCTACTGCATATGAATGTATGTAGACTATAGGAAAAAAATATATCATGCTACACGATATATACCAATAACATGATACATTAGATGAGAAGACTGAGAGGACATACCCTCTCTGTGACAAAGCCATCTTCTCAGCCTCACCAAATGAGACCTGATCATCTGGTATATGCTCTGGCTCCTGCTCTTCTACTTGATCCCCATAACCTTGAAATCCTGAGGCTACCGGCCTGGACCGCAACTTGACATCAATATCTTTCTGTGAATTAAAAAAGAAAAATGGGTGTCACTGTGATCAGTTCACTATGATTAACATTTTCTATCTGATAAATTTTCAGCATTCAGCAGCTAACACAGGTGTGGTTTTAAAAGAGGCTGAAACTCTTAATTTATAAAACATATGGATAAAAATTGATAATAACAAGGTATGTTACTAAAAATCAGGCCTTCTGACATATAACCACAACATGCACTGACAACCCTTTCCAATAATAACCACAAAAAAGGATATTTCAACCATTTGTGCAAATCTCAGACCCTCATGTCCTGTGCCATACCTGTATAGGAACAGGAATGCGAGGAAACAATGTGGAGTACCATTCCAGCTTGACAAGCCACTGTCTTAGCATTTCTCCTATCGTCATCATGTGACCCCCTCCAGCTTTCACGTCCAGCTCCTGTTACAAACGACACAAAAGAGGATGTGCAATTTTAGGACATCTGACATCGTAAATCATCTAAGGAAAATATTTGGATGAAAACACATCTTGGCAAAGTGTTCAGCTCTCTCATCTCTGGTACACAGTTTTTTATTAAGGTTTTTGCAGGCACATGAGAGGAAGTTGTTTTTGAGCTCTCTCCTCTCTGCAAACATGTTCAAATTTCATTGTAGGCCCAGAAACATGTCTTTCACTATAAATGGTGTGGGTATATAACCGCAACTGAAGAACATTCTTAGATACTTAGATGAAGGTTCAAGGGAGAGCTCACTAACCAGTCTACCCAATATAATGAAAACCTTCAGTCATGCTACATAGAGTACTGTTTTGAAGTGTACAGAGCATTGGGTTTTACTTCTTCATACAGCCAGCCCCCCAATGCATGATCAATAATCTTCATTTACTTCATGAATATCTTATATGTAATAATTATGATAACAAATATCTCCCTCCCAGTAAGTTACTAAAAATCTGAAACATTTTGGTTTTTTTTTTTTTTTTGCCCTATGTGCTTTGTGAATTGTGAACAAATAAGAAACTGTTTTTTGTATTCTTTATGTGTGTGTGTGTGTTTTTTTTTTTTTTTTGTTTTGTTTTAATGGAACTAGCACAATGATGAAAATAGGCTAACATCTCAAATGATGTGAAATTTTCTCGCCCATCAGAAAAATATGTCATGAACCAGATGTCTGAGTTATACATTACCTGCCAATCACAATGAATTTTTTTTTTCAAAACTCTATCTCTTTTATGATACCTTTCCTCTGAAAGTACACATAGCTTCAATCATACTAGATCTGAATTACCATCCATTCTCATCTGAGCCTAGATACTAATTCCTACAATTAAGATCAAGGACCATTCTTTAACCATAAGCTATCAAAAATTAATGTACCATTTCTATTCTTAGTCATTCAATCTGTGGAACACTTACACAGAAAATATATGATTTACGAGTGACATATGAGTTAATTATAAATAAATTAAAAGAAAAAATAAAGGCCCCCTTCCTGGGCTCATTAGGATCTATTTATAACCTCTGCTCGAGGCGTCCATGAAAGACTGTGGAGGATGCTGGGAGATATTGGGAATCCTCACACGGGCTAAGGCAAAGACCCTGTACATACAAAACAGCACATCAGTGACATGAGCTCATTAGAACATGGGTGTGTCTCAACTGTTAACTTCTACCTGCTGGTCAAACCTACACTTCTCAATTATATCATACTTTTATATATTGTATTTGAAAACATTGTTCCTTTTACAAAAATCTTATTATCTATAAAAAGAAATCTTGAGGGCATGAAATCTAAAATCAAAATTTTGACAAGCCTAATCTTTTATTAAATTAAGAATTTGATTAGATCAATAAGTAAGCATTGCTGATAGCTTATTTCAAACTATTTTTATCTGCAACAAAGAAGTAGAATGTCAAGGTGTGATTTTTCAACAATCATTAAATTAATGAGGACAACTCCTGATTTGCCTTTAAACTGAGAAACCGTTCAATTCTTCTCACTGAAAAATGTAATGATCATTCCTTTCTACCATACTGTGAAATATCACACACTGCATTGACAGCAAAGAGAGAGGGGAATAAGGACAAAAGATAAGCCATAGAAAAGACATTTTGTCAAGATTCGACAATACTCACCGGTCAGACTGAGCTAATTATTAAGTCGAGCAGCTTGCTACTCCACACGATGTGAGTCAGTGTGTTTGTGTGTGAATGCAAGGTCAAGTTCATGCTTTGCGTCAAATAACAGCCCGCTCACAACATGCAATCATCATCTCTCCTCCACCCATTCAGTTCTATTTAAACTGATCTATGTCTGATGTTACTGCTGCTAGACTATGATTTGTCCTTGCTTTGTATTTTGTTATCAAGGGCTGATTTTCTCTCTTTATGCCAATCTGAGGAATAGGTTACTCCTTTACATTAAAAAAAAAAAAAAAATCTGCTACGAATAATTACTAGAGGCTTCATAATGAAATGAAAAATAATGAAAACTTTGCAATTTTAACTGATGACTTGTCACATTCACGCCATACAGAGCAAACCAGCCCAGTAACAAGTGATAATTTGCTCACCCCTGGAAAAAAAGAATAGATACTTAAATATTTCAGAAGGAAACTGAATTTCGACAGTGATGAACCAAGGCTAAAAGTTATTTAATTGAGTGGTTTGCATCAAATTTACATTGACATGAAAAAAACATTAGTAGAATTATTGTTCTGTTTCTGCCTCTATATCAGACTCTTTCCTTCCTATTCATGTCATAACAATAATTACTAAGAAATCCTATCGCCACTGATTTTATTTCAAACTGCAAATAAAAGAATTCTCCATTACTCAGGTTCAGCATCAACATATTATATTTACCCACAAATAAACAGCAGCTTTTTTTTTTATTAACTTTTTCATTTAGATCTTCGCTAACCGGGCTAGTTTGCTCAAGCTGTTCTTGATGCAAGCATGTTTCAATGTGTGCTTGGTGGCCGACATACCTCATCATCATCCAAGTAAGCTTCGTACCAATCCCACAAGTCCTGGGGCTGTTGTGTATATCTGAAAAACAAAACAAATACATTGAATAACAAAGTCCTGGGATAAATATTCTATTACACGGCTGTAAGAGACAACAAAAACTCTCCTGGAGACTATCAAGCACTTCAGCCTACAAGTCACTTACCTGATGTACATGAAGCCCAATCCACGTATGTAAGGCGAGTCACAGTGTGTGATCAAGTTATTCACCTGCTTCTTGGTCAACTTGAGGGTGAAAAGTTTGAACAGAAGGCAGTAGGCACTGGACACAATCCCACCTGCACCAACCCCACGCACCTGGGGATGAAAATGAAATATTCCACTAGTCATCAATACCATTCCATCACCACCATGGTCATAAATGCCCTTTTCTAAGAATAAGGCTGCAGATTACAGGCCTCCATTTGATCCAATTCCATATATTTTCACCATCCCTTCAGGAGTTCTGATTCTGGGCCCATCACTGTCAAATATTTCTTTTTTGAAAACCTGTCTCAACTATTACCATACTTTCTTACAGATTCCACTATTATATTACTAACTCAGTATTGTCGTATCCAAGAAGATATCCTCCTGTAAATTTCTTCCTCTGCTACTACTTGGCTACTCACTGCACCTAGATCTTTAATCTTAACTTTTCTGCTACATGGCTACTCACTGCACCTAGATCTTCATTCTTAACTTTTTTTCCAGTCATTATATTCTGGGAATCTTTCTCATGCAAATAACTGACAAAGATTTGTAGTTTTCTATGATCTCTTTTAACAATGACGTACCATAGTATCTGAATCACATAAAAAAAATAAATTTTACAAAAACTTAACAATTTTAATAAAATGTGCTGAATTTTCTGTGGAGTTACAACAAAACGTCAGCCCCTTCTGTCAATTCTACAACTCAGGTAAATAAATTACCCTACTTTATTTAACGTTGTTTCTATTAGAATCACTAGACCTGATAACTACGGCTCTTGATTTTCTTAGCTACATTTTATTGTGACTTGAAAGTCCAAACATAACAAAGTACATCTAGATCTACATCCAAAATTTTGAAGTTGCTGCATTAAGTCCTTAGTTCAGTCCTATCCCTGTACAGTAGCTGTACGTCCAAATTTTCACAACCAGCTCACTGATAAATGTTTCATGACTTTAGTAACAATAAATGGATATCCCAAAAAGTCAATACTTACCCCTCCACACATCCCTGTCTGACCAGCTGTTTTCCGACTACCTTTTTCCCACGGCTCTAAATGCTCTACCTGAAAAGAACAACACAGTAAAAATTGTTTGTTGTTTGCAGTCTGTACACAAACTAAACAATAAATGATCACAAATCTGTACAATCTTCTGCATCTATTTGACTGAGGTACTAGACCTAGCCCTAACAATGTCCAGCGAGCTACACAAGCATCCTGAGCTAAAAAACACTGATTGTTGCCCATATAGATCCATTAATTATGACTTCTCTCCTTCCTCTTCAGCCCCCGCCCCCCCCCCCCTTTTTTTTTTCTGACAATATGACATCGGGCTTCCGCTTCTCCCCCATCCCCAATCTTTTTTCTACTGCATGACAATGGCTGATGAGGAAAATTGGTGGAATCCAACATCAGGCTGTTGAGTGCATTACAACACCACTGCAACAGAATGGTAATAGCAAGTGAATTCTACCAGTTTTGTTTGCTGACTTTGTGAAAAACTTGATGTGCCAGACCAGCATCTTGATGTCTAGATCTAGATGGTCGCAACATGACAATTAGGCTTAACATAATTGAGAAAAATATCATTAAGTTTTGGATCACATGTTTTTTTGGCCACGGAGAAAAAAAAGAAATGCTTGCTTGCGATAAAAGCGAGCACATGTAAAGAGAGCACTTGCTTGTCGTTGAGGTGCAAATATAGAAAGACTGCAACTTGCGCTTGCGATACTGGTACAGTGGACATCAGAACTTGCCCATTTGGCACCGCGGCAGATTCGAGAGAAAATAGACTATTGTTTCTTTGACCTTGTTTTGCCGAAAATTGTCCTAGCAAAACGCAAGAGAACAGGCATTCATCAGGCTTACCATCATGATTTAGTTATTTGTATGCCTTTCAAACCATGATTCACATTGTGGTATGCATGATCTTTCATTCTTTTGTGCCAAATGGCAGGTTTTTCTAAACACAACTGATATCAAAGGCTCAACATCCATTTTGGTCAGACTGTCACTGAGCATGCTTTTTGTGCGGCACAAGGTAATTTAGACCTAAGTTAAGGCGCTAATCCTAAAGCGCTTGCTTTTATCCGGAGCAAACATTCTTTTTGTGCCCTCCTTTAGTCTGGTTATACTGCTCTATTAAAATGAAAGATCAACAAATTATCATCAGACATTGTTTTAACAAACCCTTAGTGCCAGAGAGCTTGAGCTAATTACATTTTGTTTTGTGCCCTCCTTTTCCATACTTACGAGTTTATGTGTCATACAAGAATTATCATGTCAGACTTCCGTGTCCCCCTTTTCACACGGGAGTAAACATAAATGGGAAATGAATCTGTAGGCAACAAAATATTTCAGTACTATGATCGTTATGAAATGGCCTTCATGACCTTATGACATTCTTAATTCACTTTACTTAAATAACCTAAAACTAAAGACAACGGGATCCAATCATCTCCATATGATTGGTACAGTAGTCTCCGCCTAAGAGCCCGGTCCGCCTAAAAACCCGCCTCTGCTGCGAAACCGAATTTTTCCTCTATAATTTACCCCTCTAAGAACCCGATCTGGGCGCTCCCAAAT
>JBCAUA010000008.1:548741-569924 GCA_038406235.1 Peronia verruculata | reverse complement strand
AGAATAAAGTTGTTTTCTAAAAATAATCAGCAGAAACAGTGTTGTTATTGAAAGTATTGTTTATTAGCAATAGTAAAGACAATTTAAAACAGAACTGCATTTTCAATCAAAGGATCTGGCAACCTGAAACATCTTCTGGCAACCTCAACTTCCCAGGTTAGGAGCCCGGCTGCTCCTTAGCCTGGCTTGCTAAATCTCAGGCCTGGAACAAAGTGCTTGGCAAGCACAAACAGCTGTTTGTTGTGGCTCAGCAATCCTCTCGTGTACGATTGGAATTAATATTCGATAGAGACTTCTAGATGATTACATGACATTAAATAGCTAAATCTAGATCTAGATAGTAGATCTATCTTATTTCTGGAATTATTGAACTTGAACAAGTTTTCATGTGGGTTTGGTAAATTTTGAGTTGATAGAAATTTCCTCTTACTTTCCATCCAGTTTTTAAGGGGGAAGGTGTGTTTAATAAATAGTCATGATTTATCAGTCTGACATTGCCCTCCGTGGGCATATCTACACAAGCGGTTGCCTGAAAAAAAAAAAAAAAAACTCAGGTTCGAAATTTTCCCTCCCTATTCGGGTATTCGCCATCATAGAGAGGAGAGCCGAACTAACTCCTAGATCAACATCACGCCCACCGTCCCCTGAATCATCCATGCCATTAGCTGTCTTGAACGCGTGGGTGCCACCATTTTTGCTTGCTAAGAGTAAGCACCTTGCTGGATGTGCTTGGTGAGGAGCGAGTCAAAAAGCTTGGAAGTGCTTGCCATGAAACGCTACTCGCTAAGCGCAAGGCACAAGGCTTGTGACTGCTTGGCTACGGAACAGACCTCAGATATGGGAGACTAGTTACACCACACCAGCAATCTCCTGTTTCTTACAAAGTTTTATCTAGATCTCGACTTACGTAATGAAATGCTGGTTCTCCTCAGACAACAATTTGGCAATGAATTCCTATTCACATCAGTTGATTTTCATTTGATGACTTGCAAGTAGATCTGTTTTCTCTGTTGAACCACTGTCTGGCTGTATTGTCATCTTCAGTGACAGTGTCATGACATTTTGTTTCAGTATGTCTATTGTCTTGCGATCTAGAACCTAAATCTGTAGGTAGGACCAGATTTATCATTTATCAAATTTCAAGACATTCAAGTGGTTTCATCACAGTTGATCCAGATCTAAACTCTAGATCTGGGTCGGTTAGCTTTGAAAAAATTGTATTGAAGCTGGTTATGAACTCAGCATAGATTTTTTTTCAAAAGAATCTTTCTCCAAACTTTGAATAAGACAATACCTGGAAACAATATAATTGCATCTTCGCCTAAAAGCAGCTAGATCTAGATAATCATTAATACACCAAATACCATGGGGTGTCCAGCGAAATGAGATATAGGGTGTTACTGTCTGGTAGAAGTCAGTTCTATGGAGTTGATTTTTTTATTTTTTCACCTTATGCTGAGCCTTTTAATACCTAGAAAATAGGATAAGCTTTGCTAAGTGCTTGCCTAGTAAGTGCTGAGGAGGATTTCTAAAGCTTAAATATTAGAAAGAAAGCAAATTGAGACACATTACGATGAAATCAGGCACTTGTCAAACTGAGGCAACAAGAGAAAATAAACCATGTTTTTCAACAGTGAACAAACTTTTCATGAATTTTTTTTCTTCACAATCAATATACAGTGCTTTCCAGAGTTAAATGTGCTATATATATTTTACTAAGTAAAAGCTCAAAAATTATAATTTAGTGGCATGGCCTTATACTACTTATAGGATTAACAAAAGTGATTGGCCATTTCCTTACTAACTTTAGCTGCAGCAACAGGTTCCCCATTATCTGCAATTCCCAATATCTTGAATCCTGCTTAAAGTAGGACAAATTTTCTTTCCTCCACACGGAAAGGAAAATGGATTCCTCACAGTAATACCTATAACTGCATGCTCAAAAATGTGACAAGAGTCTGATTTCATTGTGTCACATCTCTGAATAATTTGGCTTGAGACAGATGAACAAAATTTTTTCATTTTGAATTTTCATTTTCCACAGCTTCGGCTCAACAGCATCAAGAAGCTTGGCACCATTGCTCTGGCACTAGGAGTGGAGAGAACCCGGTCGGAATTAATACCTTTTTTGACAGGTGAGTGATTTTCATTTCCATGTCAGATTTACTTCTACAGGATGTCTGGAAAGTCCGGATACAAAGATAAAATGAATATTTTCAAAGTAAAAATAGGAAAACTATTTACTTTATTGGAATACATATCAGTATATATGTAAGATATAATTTCCATCATTTATAATACAAAATTCAATGCCCTTTGCACTATTCACAAAAGTGATGCATTAAATATTTAACTCTAGAAAAAAGGTAATGCAAGTGATATTTCGTATTTGTCCAGACTTTACAAACACTCAGAAACACATGAAACATTCTTGGTATGATGTAACAAAGATTCAAAGAAGTATAATGCTGCATAACCTGCTGCAAATATGGTTTACTGTTTATTATGTTAAATTGAAGGAATGAAAACGTGTCTTTAAAAAAAACTGAGGTCTAAAAATACCAAATTTAATTTGCAATGGTCAGAGTAAATCTCATATTTTAGTAGTGAAATATACAGTCTTTAGAGAATTTGGGTGATCAGTGATTTGAAAACAAAGATTCAAGTTATATTCATAGTCAGATTTATCAATAAAATAATATTCAAGTGAGTTCCTTTTGTTGTTTTTTTTTTTCTTTTGAAACTACTGGGGTATAATGTCATAGGCACTGTTCCAATAATAAAGTAATCATTGCCACCTGTAGAAAGGTCTAGAATGAATCCCACGGATAATGTGTTCAGGTCATTCATTAGAAACCATATCAAGCAATTCCTGCTATACGTCAGGGAAGTTTTGCTTTCCTTTGACTTTATTTCCATTTGACTAAAGTTGCTCACTCACTGAAATCCACAGATACAATCTACGATGAAGATGAGGTGTTATTGGCCCTTGCGGAACAACTTGGCAGCTTCACACCTTTGGTTGGGGGTCCTGAACATGTCCATTGCTTGCTGGTCAGTAGTGAAGGATTTTTGCCAAGTTAATGTGATTTTATTAGGGTGAAAATTGTGAACAGGAAAGAATAACTTTTTTTTTTTTTTTTTTCTTGTTAACTATCACTTTTATATTATATTTTAGAAATGAGTGTATAAATCAGTGATGCGGACCGTGCTGCTCAGCATTCTCAGACTGAGTTTGCTGATGCTGAGGATGATGATCATTTAATGGTTATTACAAAGTGCTGTGACAGTCTCAGCTACACCAAGGAATTAGCCAGCATAGACTAGTGCTCTGTACCAAAACAGGGACTACACATTGAACTAATGTTCTTCATAAATCAAATCAAGCGAAATGTTCAGTGTCGGTTACATTAGGCAGCACCCTGCCGTCCAAAGTTTTCTCACTAGTCTGACTGATTTGTGCTGAATTAGGTTCCTGATCAAGCATCATGAGGGAATCATATCTATTTATAGTAAGAGATCCAATGGTTTGATAAGATTACATACAGGATGACAGGCCTATTTCATTTGTGCACATTAAATCAAGGTTATGTAATACGGGCTGGTGCATTTTCCTTTGCCTGAGTCAGCTCCCTTTGCCAGTCAGTAATATCGCGTGTGGAGACAACATTTGTCTGTGTGGTGGCATCGTATTTTTGATCCAGCCTCTGCTCACGATGGAAATAATCCTCTTACCTTGAGCTGCCACAGAAGATTATGACAGTGGAGCCAGGGACCCGTGTAAGCAGTTTGGTCATGCAATGCAGGGAGATTACTCCTGTACGGCTCAGACCAAGAGCAAACCCGTCATATTTCATATTACAGCAGCTGTAGTATAAAAGGCTCCAGCAACTATTGGAAGTTATTTCAGTACAGCACACAAGGACGATGTGATTTTTTTTTATGTTTGGGCAAAGAATTGTCAATCTGTCTCAGGAATTCTGGCGTACCAATTTTCATCAAAGCATTTTTCAACAATTACTTGTAATTAGTGTATTAGATTTAGCAGTTTTCTGAAGAGATAATTTGTGTGACAAGCAAAGAGCTTCAGCTTCATTCTCTGTCTCTCTGTGTGTTGTTGACTTGGTTTTCAAAGATAGTTTTCATTATAATTAATTATGTGTGTGACTTAATCTGAAGACTTTGGTTCAGGAATTGTATAACTGAGTTTACAGACCGAAAATGTCAAGCCAGGTAGAACACAGACCACTGCAAGAAGAGGAAGAAGAAGAATATGATGATCTGGATGTGGATGAAACTCTTGGTCTGGTGGATTGGAACTGCCTATTCTTGGGATTTTCCATCGTGCCAAGGCTGGTCTATGGACTTGCCAAACAGATCGTCAAGTCTGTGTTGGAAATTTTCTTTGGTGCAGTCAGGCGAGACCGCAAGAAGTTTTATTGAGGAACAGATCAGCTCATTTTGGCCATTTCATCAGTTTGACATCCCATGATCTTATTTCTTTCTAATTTCATAAAAATCTCAGAATTATGCAGCAAAAATCTCTTGATCAGTGCCCAGCTACTGTGAAGACAAGGAAAAACTCTGTAGAATTTAGAGCATATGGATAGTTAACCAGTGAAAGGTTTGTTGAAGTGATTTGTAAGACTGACGTACATTTACTGTCTTCACATTTGAAGTTTGTTCATTTGGCCTCGGAGAAATGGAACTGCATCTTGTCTTGAAGCAGTTGCTGTAAGCACTTGTCTTTGTTTAAGCAAAAAAAAAAAAAACCCCAGTAAATCAGAGAGTAATTACATTTTCAGTTTGTGAATATATTCACCTCAGAACGTTATTGGTGGAAACCTTTATAATATTTGTGATGTTTATTTACTCTGTTGACTTCACATATACACTTTTCAAGCAATTGCGGCTTGCATTCCGTTGTGTCATTTTAATCCCATTTTGACTTTGTTTTGCTAGCCCCCACTAGAAAGTTTAGCCACTGTTGAGGAGACTGTAGTGAGAGACAAGGCGGTGGAGTCATTGAGAATCATCGCTGATCAGCACAGTCAGGGGGATCTGGAGAACTACTTTGTTCCTCTGGTCAAACGACTTGCCGGCGGTGAGCACAGCGGCTATCATTGCTGAAACACTCTCTGGTCTTTTTTTCTCATTTTCTTTTGTTCTTTAATGAGATTGGTCTTTTCTTTAAGAATTCCTTTGTGTGCACAGGAAACTTATATTTAATTTTGATTGCATTAACCCAAGAGTATTTTTTTTTTTTTTTTAATGAAAAAGACCTGTTTGCTGTTTTGAGAAAGAATGAACAGAGATGTGAAAATTGTTCTGAGGAGGTGTAATTTCATTCCCATGTGTTCAAACTGATGTTTGGTTGTAGTTAGACATGACAAGACATGAACCACTGGTTTGTATGTTTGCTGATGGTCATTGTGTTAAGTGACGTCCTTGTTCGTGTGTGAATATGTAATGAATGATTCTCATTATGTCATCATCCCAGGGGATTGGTTCACTTCGCGTACTTCAGCCTGTGGTCTCTTCTCCGTCTGCTACAAACGAGTCTCCACAAATGTTAAGGCAGAGCTGAGACAGTGAGTTGTTCATTTTTATTTTCCTCGCATCCTGCAGGTTTTTACTCTTGTCTGTAATTGAGTTTGAAAAAAAAAATTTTTATTATTTTTTTTTTTTAAATGACATGGGACATGTTTGAGCATATAGAGTTATTGGTATCACTATGGCGAATATTTATTTCCCTTGTGTTTTTATTTTGTGTTCTTTCTTAAGTAGAAGTCAAGATATTCTCAGTTAAAGACTATGGGGATGACCTGTTACAGCATCTTAATTCAGGGATGTCAGACCTCCGACTTTTTGGTCGTCGCCGACTTTCCTACTTTTGGTTGATCATCTGCTGACTTTTGCTGAAGCTACAAGACAATCACGGTTTTATAATAATTTGCGATACAAATTCCGCACGATGACAGTGAAACCGGAAGTATAAAAGAGTTCTGCTCCATGCCTCGGAGTTAGTCGAACTGTTAGGTCCATTCGGCGGCCGTTTGAAGATCGAGATCGAAGTTTGTAGCGCATAGATCTAATTCCTCACACCCAAGAACATGCAGTCGAGTGGTCGCATGAGAGTTTTGATGGAAAATCAGCAGATCAGAGTTCAAACAACAACAAATAATGTGCTTATGATCTTAGAAATCCTGCTGTAAGAGAGTAGCTGTTCACGACCTAGACTAGATCTTGATCTACTATCTAGATCTAGTGTATCTAGATCTAATCCTAATTATGCTTGATGATTGTGATGCATGTGGGATCTTTTTAGTTCTTGGAATTTCCACTAGTTGTATAATTTTATAGTCCCATCTCAGAATCTTGTCAGGACTTGCAAACCTCTCTCAAAACAATGGAAATCCTACATTGTTTTTAAAGTGTCTTACATAACTGGGCAACGCCGTTGAGGGGGGGGCGCTCATAGGAAATTTTCCGACTTTTTTGTGAGAACAGTTTGACATCCCTTTGAATTCAGTGAAATAAGGGCCATCACTTTTATTCATCTCTTTTTAAACCATGCCAATAAATTACAATTTTTAGGCATTTACTCAGTCTAATATAGCAAATTTAAGTCTGAAGTGCATCTTTAGATAGATATGGAAAAAATCTGTGAAGAAATAAGAATTGCGTTAAAAATTCATTTACTGTTAAAAATCACAAGATTTCTCTTGTCATGTCAGTTTGGGGAGCCCCTGGTTTCATTTTGTCTTTTCTTTTTCTTCTTTGTCCAGTCAGCAAATTTAGACAATTCTTTTCATGCCAGGCAATTTGCTTTCTGGGATTGGTTTTTCACTGTCTGAGCGTAGACCAACATTGGGCAAGCTTGATATGTCATGGGGAATATGGAAATAGGCACTTCTTTTTGTGCACAGTTTCAAACTATTTTGGCAAAGAGAAATGAGTATATCTTTGAAGCAGTTGTGGGACAAACAACAAACACACATAGGCAGTTGCTACTCATGTATAGGCAAAGATTTGGCTACGTACAGATAGCAAAGAAAATAATTGATCACTACACACTAGAAAACAATTTGACAGGATCTGGCCATCACAGCTGGAAGTATTACTCACACTGTTACATACCTCACAAACACACAGAAACAACCACACATTGTAACATAAGGGATTCACTCTACGTAACAACTTAGTGGATTATATGTGGATAGTGAACGGCAGTGGTGCTGTTTTTCCATTGCCATCCTAGTTAAGGGCTTAGATTTACTTTTTTTTTTTTTTTTTTGCTTGTTTGTCAAGGGGATTAATCCACATTTGTTCTATTTCCGCCTTTTTTTTTTTTTTTTCCGCCCTCAAGTAGCTTTTTTTTTTGTTTTTGTTTTTTTTTTTTGAGAGAGAATGTATTTAGTTTATTGGGTATTGTTTCTCATTATAAAATTGTTAGTCGTTATAAAATCATTAGTTTTTACAGTTCATCAATAAGCAGCAATTTTATTTTTTTCATCTGGCTTCGTTTCTCTTTATTCATTGTATTTTGAAAGTGTTTCCTTTTCTTGATAAATTTGTGATATTCCTTTTTATTGGGCCACTCTTGAAATAAATACCTTTAATTTGATTAACAGAGATGTTATGTAATATTTGTGTGCTTGCAGGAATTTCCGTAATTTGTGTGCTGATGACACCCCCATGGTCCGCCGCGCGGCTGCAGGAAAACTTGGGGAATTTGCCAAAGTGGTAGAGGCTGAATATCTGAAATCTGACCTCATCCAGTTGTTCAACCTTCTGGCCCAAGATGAGCAGGTAGGACTCGGGATTTAACCAGGCACGGCAGACCTCTGACTTTCCTATCATAACTCATTTTTCTACTTCTGGCAAATAACCGCCAACATTTGCTGAACTCCCAAACCGATCACAATGTTGTACAAGTCCCGCATGAAAACATTGAAACCTGTAGCTTGATAGAATTGTATGCATGCTCTGGATGAGAGCCAAACATGGAGGTGAAGGGTAGTTGGTTACCGTTTGAAGATCGAAATCAAACTTCATCGTCAAGGCACTGATAACAAGAAATAATATTCTCATGACCTTAGAAAGACTAATGCGAGAGGGCAGCTGTTCGATCCAGAAATAGCCTTGCTCAGTGATTAGTCCCTGTGATGACACACACTCCCAGTTTAGCTGAAGGAACTTTGCAAATTAGTCTATACGTAAAGGCCTAGAATTAAGAATTTATTTATTTTTTTTTTTTTTTTAGTGTCTGTGTAGTCAGAGAGCACCTGGCCGATCTGAAGAAATTTTTGATCTGTGTAGCGAAAACAGTTTGACATCTTTATTTAGCCCTTATATTGTCACGGAACAGAAGAACTTCACTGTCAGGTTTTCTGTCTTGTTTTTAGCATTTGTATTTAACTCATTGACCCTGATGAGCTGACTATCACAGAACAATCTCAGAGTAAGTCTTTTATAGGTCAATCTTAGTAATTCATTCCCCTTCACTTACAAAATGTTACAGGGTTTACTTGTTGGTCTGATAGCCAGAGAGATATCACAGAAAATGACACCTACTTTTCAAGTATTAGACTGGTCCAGAGATGATTTCACTGTGTAATCATTGTGATTATTAGGGAATGAATGGGTTAAAGAATGGCCATGAATGCTACAAGATCATCCAGTCTGAATGCCTGTATTACTGCAAAGTCTGATATGTGAGGCTTTAGTCAGTTTGGCCGTTGGGTACTTTAGGTGTTAACTATCCCTCAGACTGAGTGCATTTGTAACTAGCCTGGTCAGTAGGTGATGCTAGTCATATGACCTGTGACAGTTAAGTTTTCTTATCATCCGCATTCCTTTGTTGGTGATGTCAGCCTTACTCAGCAGTCTGTCCCTAACTGTTCAGTATTTTCATCTTCCAGGAAATATGTGAAGTATTTAGATATGAGTGCGCTTGCACTATCCTAATGTGGCTAAAAATTTTATCAAAATGAGACGCGACCCGATGAAATCAGGCGCTCGTAAAAATTTGAGCATACGGAGTTATTGCTATCACTGTGAAGATTATTCATTTCCCTTTCTGTGTGTGAAAAAAGTATTGGTCTACCTTAAGTAGACTTGAGATATTAGCAATTAAAGACGATGGGGGTGATCAGTTGCTACAGCTGAATTTACTGAGAGAATAGCCGATCACTTTTGTAAATCCCTATTTACCTTTGCTAGGCCATGCCACTAAATTATAATTTTTGGGCTCACTCCATTTCAGTCACTTGAACTCTGAAACGCATTTTTAGATGGATCTAGAAGGGTTTGGTGAAGAAAGAAAAAAATAAATTAGAAATTCATTCATTGTTGAAAAACACGTGACGAGATTTCTGCGGTCGGCTCAGTTTGACAAGTGCCTGATTTCATCATTTCACATCTCAAATGTTAATCCCTGTTCTTGGAAAATGGGTACTACAATTTAGAATTTAGTCTGTTAAGGTCAGAAAGAAACTTGAGAAAGTGACTGTTTTCCTTTTAAGCAGTAAGAATCATGGAAATGTTTGCTGTGGTCTTGTTTACAATCTGTCTATTGAACTTAGTGTCATGGTGTAAACCTGTCACAGTATGGCTGTTCGACTCTACAGGAAAATTGAATGAAAAAGAGAAAATCTTTCAAAAATGACATGGCTGTGCAAATTATTCATTTCAGTTCGCACTGGCCAGTCTTATCTCTACAAAATGTTATCTGTAGCAGTGTTCTTTTATTAATACAAAAATAGATTGCCATTTTGTCAGCTTTTTGAAAGCTAATAACCCAAAGTACTCTCTGTCTACAGCTTGGTTAGTAGATTTCAGCTCTGAAGCATAGATTTCTCAGCAAGAACTCATGAAATGGACTTTTGTAGAATAGTTTGCTGTGTGTATTGAGATAGGTCATAAATTGTTTAGGGTTGACTGGTGCTGTGTAGTGGGAATGGCATCTTTTACACTGTTGTCTACATTCCCTCTCTAGGATTCTGTACGTTTGCTGGCTGTGGAGGCGAGTGTTAGTATCGCTTCGTTGCTCCCATCTGAAGACACGGAGCAGCTGGTGATGCCGACACTCCGCCAGGCGGCGGAGGACAAATCCTGGCGAGTGCGTTACATGGTAGCAGACAAATTCACAGAGGTCAGTACTTGCTGCTGTTAACTGTTTAACATCAGTCAGTGGGTGGAACAGCCAAAATGTTCTTTTTGTTTTCTTATTTTCCATTTCAAGAGCAAATGTCAGAGTTAGAGGAAGAATGACTCTTTGCTATTGCTGTTGTTTGTTTTTTCACAACTATGAAAGCTGCTTGCTGCCACTGAGAAATGTCAAGAGAAGAAAGGAATTACTGTAAAAATGGTAATTTATCACCCAGAGCATAGAATTATCAATAGTATCACAGTATAGTGTCCCTTGTTAGCCATCATCCTGTATGTCTCTATCCTGTTGTAGCTGCAAACAGCTGTTGGCCCGGAAATCACCAAGAATGACCTGGTGCCAGCGTTTCAGAGTCTGTTGAAAGATTGTGAAGCAGAAGTGCGAGCTGCATCAGCCCACAAAGTTAAAGGTAAATGCTGAATGTCTGTTTCCTGCATGTAGATGTTTGTTATAAGCTAACGATTTTCTTGATGTTTGTTCAGCCTAAACAACTTAGCAAATGTTTCTTGAAAATCCAAACAATATAGCTTTGAAAAACAAAATGAATTTGTGAAATGACACCTATTGTTTATTTGGAACCAAATTAGATTAATGGATGTGATAGAATTACAAACCATATCATCATCTATGCACAAGATATTAGTATCCTGTTTTTAATTCCTGCAAAATATTCCTGGTTTATGTCTTGATGTCACAGTTTATCTATGTTATGTCATGGTGTCAGTGACCCAGCGGCTGGACTGTCAGACTCAGGATTTGAAGCCCCAGGTTGAATCCTAACTGGTCCTGACATTTTGTCCATGGAAAAGACACTTTACATATATATTTCCTGACTTGACCCAGGTTTAAATGAGTACCCGACTATAGGTCGTTCACTTATGACGTTTCCCTTCCGCGTCCGCCCACCATTCTGTTGTTTACATTTCAAACACGGAAGGAAATCACTTATGACGTTTCGCTTCTGCGACCGCCCACCAAAAATTCGCATCCAAACACGGAAGTAAACACGAACGTGGAAAGGATCTATAGACAGTGATTGATATGGTTTTGAGTGCCTGAGAGACAGTCGCCTTGTATGCTGCCCAGGAAGTCGAGAAATGTATATGAGTGTCTTCTATGGGCCTCTTGCGTAATACTAGATTGTCAAGTGCATGGAGCCTGTAATGTGTGGGGATAAGTGCTGTATAATGCTCTCTATTATCAATTATTCCTATTTGGTTCTTTGCCATTTCAGATTTTTGTCAAGCCCTGTCCTCAGACGTGCGTGAGCAGATCATCATGACCAACATGTTACCATGTGTGAAGGACCTGGTTGCTGACGCCAATCAGCATGTCAAGTCCGCTCTCGCTTCGGTCATCATGGGTCTTTCTCCTATCTTAGGCAAGGAAAACACCATCGAGCACCTCCTGCCACTCTTCCTGACACAGCTCAAAGGTAAAAATATCCTCTGTGTCTTTGTACGTCTTTGGTCAAAGCAGTCTGCACTGTGCAAGATCAAGATTAAACAAGGTCAAGGAGTGGTAGTTAATTGAAATTTATGTATGTTCCTGTCCAAGAAAAAAAGCAGTAAGAAAACACAAAAGAAGAAGAACAAAAACAAGAGTATTGTTTGCGTGTTCACAAGGAGGGAGTTTATCCAAGTGAAAAAAGTTTCACCACTTAGTGAAGGGGATGCAGTGGCTCTGTAGTATGGCATCTGCTCATGGAGAAAACCGGCTGGGATCAACTCGCGGGTTCTGCATCAGGGGATAGAAGGACACAAAGATTGAAAAAATCATATTTTTTCAGTGACTCAAGGGCCCCCTGGCTTCCTGGGGGTAGGGAAGCCTGATGTTTAGCCTTCTCAGATAAAGGCGAATATATTTTGGAGGCCCATGTGTACATTACGCACGTTAAAGAATCCTCGGTGATTTAAAATCGATGGAAGAGTGGGCTGAGTGCCACTGTCCGGGCAAAATTTCTCAGCAAAAATTGGCAACTTATAAAAAGCTGAGATAATCCTACTTGCTAAGGATTGAAAGGCTTAAGAATAAAAAAAAAAAAAAAACCCAACTTATTGAAGGCAAAGCAATTTGCACTGGCTCATACATGCAAGGATGCCATGATCTTGGGAGCAGGGGGTTTGCAGAGAAACGTAATCTTTGCACATGAGGTAGCTACAGTGGAACTCTGATAGTACAAAATCAGATGTTGCATAATTTCAGTAATAAAGAAAAGAATACGCAGTCCCGTTTTATTTTTTCTTCTTTCTTGTAAGAAAATCTCAGAATCTGCAAAATGCCAATCCTCCTGATCTCGCCTGTAAAGAAATAATTTTCCCAGAGGTGGCGAGTAAACTACACATGTCGAGGGTGCTTAAACTGAGTGCAGAACCAGCTTTTTGTTTGTTCATCCACTCCTGACAGTGGCCGCCGGCTCTGATTACGCACTAATGGTTAGAGGCGAGACAACATTTGCTTGATACTCATGCAATAGGCTGGGCCCAAGTAAAACAACCCCTAGAGGGATGCTGACTAGGGGAAATAAGTAATAGTAGCAGTGAGTGAATGTTTGGGTGGTCCCCATTGTTTTGTGGTCTCTGTGGGACATTATGAAATAAAAATTCTGGTCCCTTCAATTTCTTACTATCCGAGTCCCACTGTATATAGATACAATAAAATTCTATATGTACATACAGAGATAGAGCTGCACCATTAGGTCTAAATAGTTTTCTGACATGTCTTACGTGGTTTGTTCCTTACCAGACGAGTGTCCTGAGGTGCGCCTGAACATAATCTCCAACCTGGACTGTGTGAACGAAGTGATTGGTATCAAACAGTTGTCGCAGTCATTGCTGCCGGCCATCGTTGAGCTGGCGGAGGACACAAAGTGGAGAGTTCGCCTTGCCATCATTGAATACATGCCCCTGCTGGCTGGCCAGTTGGTGAGTGTCTGCCAGCCAACCATCACTTTGCTTTGTCATAAGGAATATCAGCTCACTTAGAGAATTCTTGCTTGAAGTCAGACCCTCAAGACAGTCACATCTTTTGTTGTCTTCATATCTTTATTTTTGGTTCTATCTCTCCTTTGCTCCTGTCTTCTTTCCTGCTTTCTTTCCTCTCATCTTCCATATTGATCAGCCCTTTGACATGTAAATTTATCTTACCATGTTTGGCACAATGTCAACCTTCTTTGAAGTCAGTAGTATTTGAGAAGCCACAAGGATTGACTTGAACCAGTTTGAGGATAGTGTGATAGTGTACCCTCATGTCTAGTGCTCTCACATACTATATTTTCCAGGTTGCAAAGTAAACAAGTTGCTGACATACTGGGATCTCTCTCAGCTGTATTCTTTATCAGTTACCTTATTTGCCCCTTACAATCTTTGCTTGTGCAGATTATGAACTTTTTTTGACATGTCTTTGAACTCCTAGACGTACTCGACCATGTTAGGTGCAATACTGCCATCAATGATACACTCAGACAGCTGTTCACAAGTGGCTGAAAGGCATTTTATATATATAGATCTAAATGATAGATCATCTTATAAGTGCTGATGTGTTGTTAAATCCCAGTAAACAAGCAAATACGTTATAATTGTGCAGGGGCTGATTTGGTCAATGATTTGTACATTGTACTGTATGTTAGAGCGCGCTCTCCAAATAACAATATGGGAGGAAAAGGACTCAGCTAATATTTATAGCCTTTAGGCTCAAACTGACATTTCTAGAACATGAATAAAGAAATCATTGATCAACTCTTGCTTGCTGGAAATAGTTATCACCGGAGCTTTCAAGACTGCAAACTTGTGGTAGGTGAAGATCAGATTTATTGCCAGATCATTTTCAACTAACAGTTGTTTGTTTTGCAGGGGTTGAAACACAATGATGACAGTAGAGCACAGTGAATCTATTGTCATTATGTCATCAGGTCAGATAGGAGAGATTGTCTTGTTTTCCAATAGTTTGTTTACAGTGACATTCTGAAAAAGGCATATGTTGTTTCGATTGGTATGATGAAACTGACAAATGGTTTACCTAGGTGTTACATTGGGGAATTCACATTGTTAGTATTTTATACTGTATTTATTTTCCATCAGCATAAATAAAAGTCAGCTTGTTGATACTTGTATAAAGTTTAGCATAACCACTGTATATTAACGACAGCGCACAGGAGAGATTTTGAGAATCTCATGGTGTATTCTGTATTTTTTCCAGGGAGTGGAGTTCTTTGATGAGAAGTTGAACTCCCTGTGTATGACGTGGTTGGTAGATCATGGTAAGTGTCACCATCAAATGATTTGTGTCATGGCTAGCTTCTATTTTCCAGTTTTTTTAAAAGATGGGGAATCATAGGGTGTGGATTTAGTTGATATTAAATGTAAAATGATTGTATAGGTGGAGGAGAAACAAATCTCTAACAGAAAATAGCATTTAAATTGTAACTGTAGGTCTTTTTTGTAGTATGCCCAACAAAGGGTGCCTGTTTAGAGTTTTAGTGTTGTCTTTGCTCATGACAAATACAGCCCTCGCAGCATGTGGTCATCACAGGGCCACTCCCTGTCACCAAAGAGATCGAGAGATGACTGTCACATGTGGTAGAAGTTATGAGCATCTCAGAAAATAAGAGGAACATGTTCAATGATTTTTATTTTTATTTTTTTTTATTTTTTTTGTATTGACTAAAACTGATCATTATTTCACCTTTTCAGCTGTGAATATACTGAGGAAGGGGATTTTTTGTTTTTTTTTTTAACAGAGAAAAAGAACACAGTAATCTCACCAAACATTCAAGCACTATTAGTCTTTTTTTTTTTGTTTGTTCTATTGTAGTTTTTTTTATAAATCTGTCCACATTTTCCTGTTAGATAAACTTACTGTCTTGTTTGGAAAAGAGGTCACTATGCATGAATATTTAATTAATCTATTGAAAACATGGATTTTGTTCCTCTAATTGAATGGTTCTTAACCTTGTTCGAGGCACTGACGCCTACCTCTACAGGCGTCATATATACATTTATCAAGCCTTCTGTATTTGGAGGAATAAATTTCTAAAGAGATCACATACACAGTGTGTCTTGATCTCAGCGGAAGTTGTGAAACTGACTCACCCAGTCCCTAGGGTCTGATCATATCCAGGTTAGAAACCTTTCTCTAATCTCTATCTGCAGTGTATGCTATACGTGAGGCTGCCACTCTCAACTTGAAAAAACTGGTGGAGAAGTTTGGCAAAGACTGGGCCCAGCAGACAGTTATACCCAAAGTGTTGCAGATGTCACGAGATCAGAACTACCTGCATCGCATGACCTGCCTTTTCTGTATCAATGTGAGTACCACAGGCATGTTTGCTGCACGACCACCTTCTTTGCTATCCACAATCAGGCCATGTGTGGAGAACATAAGTCTGTGGTTTAGTCTTTCCCACTGCTTTGAATGGAAAAGTGAAACCATGTCTGTACTGCATATATCTAGAAAGACACAGGTGATTTCATTGTTTCATAGTTAGGTTGTATCTTCTGAGGGAAAAGTAAGATAACAAAGATAACGGCACTTTCTCTTTATTGGTGTAACTTCTGAAAGTACAACTTTGGATCTGTGTAGTAAATGAATATGACATATTTGTGATAAAATAGATTTGCCATATGAAATGTCCTGTTTAATTTTACTTACTTTTTTTTCTGTTTTCATCTCTCTCAGTCTCTTTTCTTTGTCTTTTTTTTTTTTTTTTTTCTGGTTTGCTGTTATGACTTCTTTGGGTTTTTTTTTGTTTTGTTTTTTTCTATCTTTTCTTTTCTTAAAAAAAAAATGTACGAGGAAATGTGTTAAGTTAAAGTGTCTTCAGGTTTAGTGATACTGGCAAGAGAGAGATTGCAAATCAGATGTAGCTGTGAGCGCAGACACTGTGCATATAAAGTGGATGATGAGTTGATGGTTATGTGTGTGTATTTGTATGTTTGGCAGCTGCTTGCTGAGCCCCTGGGACAGGAGCTGACCACCAAATTGATGTTGCCCACTATCATCACTATGGGGTCAGATCCCGTCGCTAATGTACGCTTCAACGTAGCCAAGACATTACAGAAACTAGCACCCCAGTTAGACCAGAGGTAAGGACTTACTCTCTCCTTATCTTGAATGTGTTCTTAGATACGGGTGCCTCTGTGATGAGTCAAATGTCTTTTGTAATCATAAACTTTATTCATTATTTTACCCTTGAGACAAACACCTGATTCAGTCCAGCTATTGACAAAGGATGTTATTCTTAGATTGATAAAGATTTTAGTATCTAACAGGCAGCAGCCTCGGACGTTGACAAAAATCTTAAGGTCTCCTTTGGGTCTGTTCAGGAAATAGATCATAGTTTGTTCAGAGCTTGTAAGGGAACAGGTGTTTTCTACGTGCTGTTATTATTCCCTGATTTGCTACTCAAGAGAAAATTGACTATTTGTCAGTCAATAACTTAGCCACAGCCCTTTCTTCTTTTTGGCTCAGATTCTCATTTGTACATATGCGGCGTACATGGACAAAGCCAGCCAAATGATGTGCATTCTAAATCTTCAAGCTAGTGGTACAGGTTAATACTATGTTGCCTTTTTAGCTTAGGACCAATGTAGCAGTTTGATGAGTGTTTTTATGAAGTAAAGCTCAGAATTATAACCTTTTGTGACATGACAGTTTACTGCTATACATGCACAGCATGCCATAATACAGGCTACTGAACAGCTGGGACGGTTTCTCCCTTTCCCTAGTGAGGTATTTCTTCAACCAGCTATGTCACTTCTCTTGGCCAAGTCCAAGAAATATGAAACAAGGAAAGAATCGTTTCTGCTCATTGTTACTTAAACCATGTGAAACAAGCAATAGATTGGTTTCGACCACTCAAACGGCTGGAAATCCCCATCTAATTTTAGTAGGGGTACAAACACCCCAAAGTGTTCACTACGAAAGAAAAGCATTTAAAAATGCACAGGATTGGTGACAGTTGTTCACAGATCTCGTGCCAGAGCGGTCACAAACATCAGTGAGTGTTCTATTTTTAGCAAGGGGATTTCCAGGTTTTTGCTCCATCAAATGTGAACTGTTATGAAGAAAATTGTCAGGATGAGAACTAGCCATGGTCGCTATAATATTGTGATTTTTTTTTTTTAGAATTTTCTGTTTGTGCTGTTTCCAGCAACAGGAGTTAAAGTGATTTTTGTCCTCTGTACAATGTTTATGTTATATATGCTGCTTGTACTGGGCACTGGGAAAGGATTTAGTTGACCTCAGTATGGCTCACTTAACTGAAAGCTTTGGGAGTGATATCATAGTTTGACAAGCACCAATTACTGCTCAATTCACTGGTGGAAATGGAATCTTTTTCCCCTGTCAACTTCTACAGGAAAGTAACTTGGAGCTTTGTGTGTTGTATTTTGCAGCGCCATCCAGACTCAAGTGAAACCTCTATTGGAGAAACTGAAGGCAGATTCTGACATGGATGTGCAGTATTATGCCTTGGAGGCTTTGGAAGGTACAGTCCTGTCACCCAACACTCTCATTCCCTGTCAGCATGTTCTGTGTTTTCTTGCTTGATTTTTTAGTGTTTTAGTTTTAGATGGTTCAAACAAATCCTGGAATTTGATGAGATTATCGCCTCTGTATAAGATTTGAGTGATACTTCTTGAGGTAAGGAAAGGCAGAAATCAGGATGAAGTTATATGACGCTGTTAACAGTTTCAGGTTCAGTATGCTGGTATGCAGAAGTTGGCGATTTCAAGGTTTCATCAACTGCATGATGATAATTATACAGAATACTTGTCACATTACATTTATCCAGCAGGGCAGACAAGAAAGCTCAGTAAAACTTATGCTGTGGCAGGACTCATACACGGACATGACTGCAAGCACATTTAGAGAAATTTTGTCATTATGGACTTAATTTTTTTTTTAAAAATAAAAGACAGATGTGAAATATCAAATGTTCATACATTCATGAAAAAATTCATGCCAAATTAGAGTTTTTTCTCTACTATATTCATTGTTGTAAATGTTGGAATCTCTCAGAAACATCATCTTCTTGAAATTTCGGCAGTCCTCTCCTTGTTCATCATTTCCTCCTGGTGGTTCTCCAGATTTTTATTTCAGTATGCCAGTACAACCATCCATCTCACTGCCTTTCAACTCATGGCTTGCCTGGAGCTCAGCTGTCACCACTCTTTATTCTCTGAAAGTCAATGCACTTTTTTTTCTCCTGACCTACAGTGATAATGGCATACATAAGTACCATTGATTCTTTTTTTTATTTTTTAATTGTTTGTTTTTCTATTCAGTGCTAAGGCAGAGACCTATTAATCAGCTACATTCTTGATCCTTTAACTTAAATGTATATAGCTCTTACTTTTTCCACATTTGTGAAATGCTTGTGTTTTTTACTGGTTTTTGCCTTTCAAATAAAGTCCTCAGGAACATGGGCTGTAGAAAACTATTTGGTTGATCAGAACCGTGTTTGAGCCATCACATACAGTAACTGGCTCTGTTGTTGTCATCTTGTTTGCAACATTTGGGCATTTTCTCCGCTCACAGAGGTTGTTGTGGGAAACAGCATGTTTGTGTTGTCATCTCCTGGTAAAGTTGACAGATGTTAGATTTCCATTGACCTAGAACTGTCTACTTTCACAATGCAGAGACATAACTGATCTGATTTTGAAATCTATTTTCTTTGATGTGCCAATTTTCCTATATTGGTGTGTGGGGAGGGGGTTGTTTGTTTTGTGTTGTTTTGTTTTTTATCTAGATGTGATATGGTCATAAAAGTGTTCTGTAGTTGGTAGTTTTTGTGGAAGCACAACAGTCCTAGACCAGGCCAGATCTAATTCAGGTGATCTGTTTGTGCTGTTTACATTGCCTTCATGTGATCTCTTCCTGAAAGATTGGGGGGAAATTTTTACGAGAATTGATTTCTTGAGTTAACCCTAAACTGTTGACCTTCTTTTTTCATTCTCATGATCACCTTATTTTGATACTGTTGTTTGCTGAACATGTGTGTTATTGTTCTCAGTATGGTCTGATTTATTATTATGCATTTAAAAGATTTAGAAGCAGTGGTTTTTGGAAAAGTTACTCCTGAATACAAATGTTTATCCCACTTTATAGACCTTACCACAGTTACTGGAAATATTTGGCCTCCATATAGGTCACAGTGTCTTTGGTGTCAAACAATGTATAGATGACAGATTTTATTGGAAATTTCAGGAACGTATGATGAAATGGAGTCGTAATCATTGTGGTCATACAGAGTGAGAAGTAGCGAAACAACTTTCCATTTGCACCCTATCTATACACTGCCATTTTGATCTTCATCATCATTTCCTGTCACTCTATCCAGAGTACCATATAGACTATGAACAAAAGACATTTATTTAACCCACTCATCAAATGATTTGTATTCATTTTGCTGGGTGACCAACCATCAATGTCCCATCTCCACATCAGATGAGCACAGTGGCCCCTGGTCTGTTACCTCCCTGCTCCCTGTATCGATTATGTCCTAGAGAGTAACTTTCACTTAGTGATATAAAACAGGGATGTCAAACTTCCGACTTGAGTCGGAATTCCGACTTTTTGGGTCGTAGCCGACTTTCCTACTTTTGCCCGATCAACTGCCTACTTTTACTGAGTCCACAAGACAATCACAATTTTATAATAATTTGCTATACAAATTTCGTACAATGACAATGAAAACCAGAAGTACAAATGAGTTATCGTCGTACCACGGATGATAGTCGATAGTTGGATTGTCCGGCGACTGTTTTGAGATCGAAATTGATGTTCGTAGCGCGGAATTTTCTCATATAATTTGACAACATGCAGTCGTGCGAGAGTTGTTGATAGAAAATCAGCACTTTAGAGTACTGACAACAACATCAAATAAAATTATAATATGTCCATGATCTTGGAAAACCTAGTGTGAGAGGGCAGTTGTTCGCCGTCTAGATCTAGGAAATGAGAGTAGAGATCTAGATCTAGATCTAATAGCGCATGTTGATTATAATGACGGCACTGCCCGTGGGATCTTTTTAGTTCTTGGAATTTCCACGTTACATAATTTTATAGTCCCATCCCAGGATCTCGTGAAAAGTTGCAAACTTCTCTCAAAACAGTGAAAACTAGCATGAAAACCCTGGATTGTTTCGTGTGTTAAGTAACCAGGCAGCGCCATGACGGCTGGGCCTGGTTATCATTGACTCTGTATGACTGGTCTGCCAGACAATTTTTTTTTTTTTTTTTTTCTAATTCGGCCTTTTTTTTTTTTTTTTATGCGATTCAGACTACAAACTTGAAAATCATAGCTTCACAAATGCTCTTGGCAAGGGGTGATTAGGGACTTGTTTAGTGGCCTCTTTAGATCTCAGTGACAAAATTCATAACATTTGTTCTTTAAAACTTTTTTTTTTTTTTTAAACAATTTTTTGTTTATTATAAAGCCGTTAGCAGCCCCAGATTCCAGTGAAAACTTTAACTGTTGTGTTGACATAGCAGTGGTAGGCTTAGATTGCGCCTCTTAAATTACGTATTGGACCACCAACCCACCAGATAAAATTTTCTTACTTTTTCAGAAAAAAGTTTGACACACAGTTAGACAGTTAGCAATGGACTTTTTCAGCAAGTAGTAAATGCTTTGCTTGAGATAGGATCACATTTTTGGAAATGACTGAACAGCACAAAACACTAGTGATGCTATCAACTTTTCACTACATTTAAACCCGGAGGTGTCATGTTGCCAGTGTGCTCAAAGATTTGATCATTATGCTTAGCTTATGATCAGATTTCCAAATACAGTCGACTACACCCGAGTCGAATCCTCATGAGTCGACTTTCAGATGTGTCGATCTTTTTTCATGGAACGGGTCCCGGCGCTTCTTTACTTTACCAAAAATCATATTGATGAATTGACGTCGATTCACCCGTATTCACTAATGGGTCGATCTTTTTCTCCTGACCCCGTCCTTATAAGATCAAAGGAAAAAGCAATGCTTGAGTCGATGTAACTAATCTCA
>JBCAUA010000008.1:518906-548641 GCA_038406235.1 Peronia verruculata | reverse complement strand
TGTGTGTGTGTGTGTGTGTGTGTGTGTGTGTGTGTGTGTGTGTGTGACTCAACTATCCCCTGGCTTCCTCTGGGTAGGAAAGCTCGACGTCTAGCCGTAATACTATGTTCGCCTAGGATTTACCCCATCTTTGTTACTGTTACTGTTTCTCAGTACGATAGGTAAACATGTGTTCAGCAGGACGCAAAATGAGTTGATTACATACGATTACTGTTGTCCAGTCACAGGGTTTTTTTTTTCTTCCCTCCCTCCCTCTTCCCTGTCAAAAGTTCTTTTTCCCCCCCCCCCCCCCCCCGTCCCCCCCTCAAGTGATTTAGATTCTCCTTGGTCTTATTTCATCCGTTACATGTACATGTATTTAGATTTACCCCCCAACTCCTTCAAATTTTTTAACTAATACACATGTACATGTAGTGGTACAATACGGATATGAGTTATGCCTTTGGGTGGGCTTAAAAGAGACGCCAGTGTTACGTATGCCTGGGCCTCAGGCATTTTTTTTTTTCTTAAGCCTTTCAATCCTCAGACAGTAGGACTATCTCGGCTTTCAGTAGCTGCCTGATTTTGGTGAGAATTTTTGTGGACAGGAATTTGAAAGTTGGAAATTTTGCCTGGACAGCGGCCTACAGCCTACTCTTTCATCAGTTTTGAACGGCCAAGGATTCTTTAACGTACACGTAATGTACAGACAGGATCTCTGAAATATATTCGCCATTATCCAAGAAGGCTAGACATCGGACTTCCTTACCCAGAGAAAACCAGGGAACTGTTGAGTCACTGACAGAATAATGCAAGTTTTGATCTTCATGTCCTTCCATCCCCCGATGCAGGACTTGCGAGTCGATCCAGGCCTCACTGCTGTGAGTTTTCTCCATTAGCATTTAGCTGACGCCAAACCACAGGGCTACTGTGCCCCCCCCCCCCGTATCTATCCATGTCGATGATCTGCTGACGACTGACCTACGATGTGTAATGTCAGTCATGAGAAAGAGTCAGTTGTCAAATTATTTTACAAAATCAGGAAATATAGTAAAATCTTATCTCTCTTCACTTGATTCAGACTTTCTTTCATTCATAAGGTTGCCCGTTCCACCCTTCACTAGTAAGGACATTTCAGTCTTCACTCATTCTTTTCAGATTAGTGAGATTAGGGATTTCTTGAGAATCAGTGCATTACACTTATGAACAAAATAATAATAAAATGCCTACATGTAATAATAATATATTATTATTGTTACATGTGTATTTTTTTAACCCAACTTGCAACACCATGCTTCTGTTATTGAACAGTTTACAAGGGTCAATAGTTCATGGTGAATGAAAGAGATAAACTTGTGTAAACTGAGATAAGAGATATGGAGATAACACTACATATCAAAAACATCGCATACCGTACGATTTATTGACATAATGATTCGCTCAGGGATTCCTTCTTGGTGTAAACAAAATATCCGGTTGGATGCAACATATTATTTGGCTGGTAAAAAAAAAAAAATGTACAGCTTTAAAAGTTTAAAATCAGTCTACGTCAAATTAATGTCACTGTGAATAATGACAGTTCATCACATAACTAAAGGTTGCTCATCGCAGTTGAGTTATTTTTAGCTCCAGAATCGGGATCTCTCAGTTCTAAAAATAAACAAGAACAAGCGCAGAACAACAACTGCGCATCTTATCGGTCACGTGACCGCTGTGGCTGAACATTTTTGTGCTGATGCCATTTCCGTTGACTGAAATTTCCGGTGAAAATAACCGCTGTTGACTTCGAGTATTGTGGTATTCAGACAATCATCAGGTAAGGAAGCATGTTAAAGTGTTGCCATTATAATCTTCTAGTATTTTCAAATACTTTCTATTTGAATTTGAGAGAGCCTCAGCCTGAAGAAGGCCATCAAACTGATTTCACTACCCCGGTCGACAAACAGGATGTTGAACGTGGGGAGGCAAGGCCGGAAGTATTCTTCATAAACATCCGTTTCGTTTGACCATTTCCTCTTCCTTTATTTCTTAATTTATAATTCTAGAACGGCGCCAGATTGATGCCACTGTGAAATTGTTTACTTCAAAATGACCGAGAGGGTCATGGCTCATTTCATCCCCAGAACTGCACCTCCGCCATATTGGCCGAGGCGTTGTCCCACTTTTCGACTCGTCATGTCGGTCAGGGTCGTTAGAAACACTTGAATAAATTCAAAATATGTCGCTTATTGAAGTTTACATGGGCCTAGCTACCAGTTGAAACCCCAACAGTCATGTATAAGATTTTCTGCCATCGAAGGTCTTTAAACACTCTTCTTAAGGTAAATAAGTTGAAGAAACGAGCTTTTGATACTGGAATGTGGCTGTTCAGTTTCAATTTGAATTGTTCGTTGTAACAACAAATGACATTTACTCTAGGCCTGTGTGGAACTTTTTGATCTTAGAGCCTAGGCCTAGGAGCCTAGTGATTTAGAATTCTAGATCTAGACCTAGATCCAGATCTGAATGTAGAAAGAGTCTAAATTGAGACCATTGCCTAGACCTGCAAGTGTGGCATACCTGAAGTTAGAAGAAAAATAAAAAGGCCCATGGGGGGGTCCATAGAATAGATTTATTTTATTGCTGTAAGTGTACAATCAATTTGTTCCAAGCACGGCAATGGCTGGAAATCCCCCGTCTCATTTTGGTAAGAGGGTACAAACACATCAAACCGTACACCACCATTGACGTGGCAAAAATAACAAATATGCAGGGGACCGGTGACAAATTGTTGTCAGATCTCATGGAGGAGCGGTAAAATAACATCAGTGAGTTTCTATCATAGCAAGGGGGTACAAAGACTCCACCGGGGATTTCCAGGTTTTTGCATAGTCACATATGAACTAGTGATTTCCACAAAGATTCGATGAAATTTTAGAATAAAATTTGACTTGTGCTTATGCATCCAAGAGATGTGATCTTAATTGGTTCACCACTGGGCCAGTTTTGCAACCCTTCATTAGACTAGTCAGCAATGTGGGATCAGTATCCTTCACTCAGTTCACTTCTAACCCCCACCTACGCTAAATCTTGCCCACCCTGTGTGTCAGCAAGCACCCATACGACTCTACTTTCCCAGAAGCAGCCAAAGATTAGCGTTAACTGTTGCATGAAGATGCTGACTTGGGCTCTAATCTCAGCTGCCAATCATCATTCTATTTATGCTAGTCAGTAGTCAGCACATCAGGATTAAGTGGGGGAATTGATTGATTGACTGCATTTTCCCCGCAGCGTGAGAGGCGGACTTAAATTGGACAGAGCTCATACTGTTAACATTCAACCCTGACACATTAAAAGAATACAAACAGTGGGTCTGTCATGTGAAGCTCATTCATTCATATATATAAATGGGGAAAAGATTTATTAAGAATTTGAAATCTGATATTTCTGGGTGATTATTTCAAAGCACATTACACCTAGATGTAGATCTAGATCTACTTTATGTGAGGCTCAGATGGGCTAGAAGTGTTGATCTCTTCATGCATTGATCTGTATTGTAGAAGCAGTCATTATATTATACTCAGATCAGATTATAATTAATATAATGGGTAAATAGACACTTCACCAAGAAATCTCAACAATCCTGCATTAATCTATATGTGGGAGCTTTTGTCCCACTGTCGAGACTGCAAAGTTATACAAACTTTTTGAGCACAAGTACAGTCCAAAATAAGGTATTTGAAGAAAAGCCACATGACTGAGGATTTTCAGTCACATGCTGATTTGTTTACACATGCTCTGCGCATGGTAGACAAATCTTGACGAATGATAAGCATTCAGACATGTCACATTATATTTAAATCCATTTCATGATATTTGAGTGATGTTTCTACAGTCATGTGACCGATCGCAAAATACCTGATAGTGCTAAGAATGCCAGCGATTTGACTGTTGTTTATCAGTTTTTCATTTCAACCAGGTTGTTGTTGCATTTATAATCACTGACTTTTAGTTTTAACTCAGTATATAAATTAAAAAAAAAAAGAAAAAATTAGTAAACCTTTCACCGCTGACAACACTATTAGGTACAACCAAAAAGCCGTCTGACAAATTGTGGACAATATGTGTTTCATCCGCAAAGAGCTCTCCACCAGCCACCACCTCTTCCCCTTTCATCCAATGTGCTAACCACTAACATCTTGTGATTATTTCACATCTATGCGAAGAATCATTTGATAGTCACACACTAAATTGATGAGTGGCAGATGACCTAACGAGAGACCCCAAATCAGATGAATAGCCACCTTGTTCATGCATCAATTTATAAACTCCAGCAGAAGTTGACAGGTAGTAGCTGCTGAGAAAATAGAGGACAGGTGCTGGATGATGTGCTCATAGTGGGTGAAATGGAGTTCGGGTGAAGCATTGGTCGAAACTAACTGTATCTTGGGTGCTAAGCACAGACTGCAGTGCAAAATTTGCGTAGCAGTGAAGCAATTAATATTAGAAGCTATGAAGCAGAGACACAATAATGCTTATGTGCTTTTTTCATTCAGTTGTGTTTCTAGTATTTGGTTTAAATGGACTCATTTGGAATCAGTGAGTCAGTTTGTGATTTTGTCACTCTGATCAACATTGCATTCGCTTGAACATTGTAATTTGCTCTGTGGAAGTGGATGTTTTTTCCTTTGTTTTTGTTCATGCTGGGTTGTAAATAATTCATAGAATATAAGTGGTGGATATTCACTAAATTATTAAGCAACCTATGAGTATGATGGCAATGTCAAGTAGAACAAGAAGATAGTAGAGATTGATTAACTTTGGTGCATCCTGATGGAAAAGACAAGCTGTTGTGTTTGTTCACAATGCAATTTTGGCCCCTCACAATGTGAAATTTCGAACGAGTCCATTGCCATTTTGTCTGTATTCTTCCTTATTCTCACTACTAGATCGATCAAGAAATGAATGTTCGCCAAGATTCACACTACATCATCACAGTGGTGTATCAGAACTTTCAACCCTGGTTCCATATCTGATTATGATAATTTCAGTAGGATTTTTTTTAATACTATATATGTAATTAAAGATAAGTTCCCACTGTTATTGTGCTTTTCCTGAGATACATACATACAAAAAATTTTGCTTTCTTGATTAGGATGAAGCGAGCAGCATCTCCAGCTTTGATGGAGGTGGTGGCAGAAGCAGTCGATCCTTCCGAAACAGAGGTTATCACAGAAATTGTGACCGAGATTCCGGTGCAGGACATCAAGCGACAGAAAACAGAGGAGGAAGTTTGTTTGGATGATGGGTGAGTTGGTGGAACTTGATGACATAAAGGAATTTTAGGAGTACTCGTCTCTTGTTGTGTTTGGATTAATTTCTTTTTTTAAATTTGGAAAGAGGAAAATGCATTCAGCTCTGGTGTGTCTTGAATCCCCATTTATCCTTCCCTGATTTTGGACATAGGCATATGTACCTCTCTGCTTTTCTTGTCTGTGAAAAATAATTTTAGAATATTATATATTATTTCTGTATTTTTTATGATTTACTGAGCTAGAATTACATTTCTGAAAACTAACATTGTGAAATGAATGTAAATATAAAATTATGAAGAAATTTCTGTGATAAGAAAAAAACATTTTCGTCTTATTCTAGATTTTTTTCTGAATTTTCCATTCAGCATATTTCAAATGAACAGAGCAGCAGTCATTTATCTGACTGAAAAATAATTTTAAAATAGCTGATTGCTAGATGATTTGATTTTAACACAAATAAAGAAATAATGCAGATCGCTTGTCAGATAAGTGCCCCCATTTCACTGACGAAATGTTATTTTCATATATGTGGTTGACAGGATTGTGTACGAGGAAGAGATAATCCAGCCTCAACAGCCTCCGCCTCAGTATCAGAACCTGATCATCCAACACATGGACATCGCAGAGCCACTGTCCACTCTGAAACGATTGCTGGAGGTCCGATTGCAGTGCTCATTAGCTGACCATCAGTTTTACTTACAAGATTCTATAGAAGTGAGTTTGTTATTTTTTTTTTTTAAGCCCTGTATTTTTTTTTCAGAAAACTTTCGATAGTCCTTTTTTTTTTTTTACACTTATTTATCATTTAGTCATAGATGATAGTCATTCTATGCATATAATCCAGACCTGCCACTAATTCCAATTTTATCAGAATATATTTCAAGTTTTGGTTCTCAGTTTTACAGTCGCAACTGTCTCAGCAACTCTTATTACTTATTGCCTCATTTAAGAGGCATTTTATCAAAAAGACCTAAATTTATGATATCTAGATCTAGATTCAACTACATTGGGAATAGGCAAGTTATCGGTTCTCGTGGCAAGCCCGACTTGCTTGCTTTGTACCACCAACAACTGTTCCTTTGGTTAGAACTAGATATAGACTATAGACTTAATAGAGTTGAGCTGTTTTATGGGGTTTTTTTTTCTTAGTTGTGTAATGTTGATTTGGTGTTATAGTAGACTTGGATCCGTTAGTATGTGGTAACTTCTTTCATTAGTCTTGTTATTCATTTTTTTGTTTATTATTTTTATTCAGAAATAGTAGGTTATTAATATTATTAATTATAGATCAGATTTAAAAATTACACAGGAGATAAGTCTACAGATCAAGATTTTAAAGTTGAACATGATTTGCTCTGATATTAAGACATTGTTTTGTGTGATTCTGATTATTTCAGCCAAATTCAGATTTTTGAGAGTTTATGATACTGTTTTTTTTGGGGTTGGCAAAGTGGCCAGTCCTTATGGTGGAGTCATGGTACAAACTCTGTAATCACTTTCTTATTTTTAAACATGTTTAGTCGATGCAGAATTTGAAATTAATATTGTGTAATAGTCAACTGTGCTGTGGAACTAGTGTTGTTTTCCCTGGGGTCATGTGATTTAGGTATGAGTAGGACAAAATTCCAGTGCAGAAATCACTGTCTTGTTACAGTGTTTACACCTTCAGGAAGCGTCGTTATCCATTGTGAAAATGAAATGTCGGAGCAGTATCAGGGCCAATTCCACAGTTGCATTAGTCATGTTTTTTGAAGTTTTGAGTTATGGTGCCAGCCATTATGATCAGCATTTTACAGTAGCCTTAGTATATAACGCAGTTTGCCATGATGTCATCACAGTCCTATGTTATATGCCACATAAACATTGTGGTGCAGGTGGCCTAGTAGTTGGACTGCCAGATCCAGAGTCTAAAGTTCCAGGTTGGAATCCTGACTGGTCCGACATTTTGTCCTCAGGGAAAGAAATTAACACACATTTCCTGACTTGACCTAGGTTAGAGTAGGTACTTGAGTATAGACAATGGACAACATCATTAGATTGATAATGTTAAGAGCACCAAATAAGCTGCAGCTGCCTTGTATACTTCCCAGGAGACTGAGAATGTCTATCTTCATTGAGTTTGTCAAGAGAATCATAGATTGTAGAGCACCTAAAGCTTGTATGGGGATAAATATTATATAAATGCTATTATTATTATTATTTTTTTATTTTATTTATTTATTTACATTGTAGGCCTTCATTCCTCCAAAGCAGCCTCATTGAAGCAGCTGCAATTGACTTAGGTCATCTGTGGAATAATGCCATTGATCTAGGTTTTATTTTCAAGTTTTTATTAGTGTAAGTTTCATGTTTCTGTCTGTGTGTGCCTTTTCAGTTGGACAGCAGTAAGAGTTTAGTGGATCAATGTGTGCAAGGGGAGGGGATGGTACAGATCAACCTGGAGGTCAAGTCCCAGCCAGGGGTCAAACCCAAGATCAACATTCTGGATATCCTCAAGACAGCAGAGGATGAGGTGGAAGAGAAATTTGGTAAGTGTCCCCTTCCAGTAACGTTATCATGTAACTGCTCTCTTCTGTTTGTTGGTTGAAAATGTGGTCAACGGGTGGACCATATTGGTGTTGCTGAAATATCCCAGTTGCATTAAGAAAAGTCTCTGTTTTTAGTTACATTGATGGAGCTTCTCATATTTTACATAATTTTCACTTTTCATGTTGATGTTTGTATGTGTTAGCTGCAGTAGAAATGTTAGGCTACAATTATTTGTGGGTGGAACTATAGTTGTTCAAATCACCTGGGATAATGATTTTATTTAAGCCTCAAAACTTTTTTTTTTTTTTTTCACATTGGGGATTCCTTATTCATTCTTATAATAGGTATCGTATCTCAAGATGCCACATTACATGTGGGAACATTCTTGGTGCTGAAAAAAGTCCTTATATAAGCCCTAAAAAAAGGAAACGCTAATGACTTTGTGCAGTATTTTAAGAATTTGGTCCTTGTTTCAGTGAGTTTCACTAAGGAGAACCACAATATAAACTTGAGAAGGCTTCTGTGATAGCAGTCATTCTGCAATACGCATTTTGTATACACATTGATGTCATCATCTTAAGTCTGAAATTAATTTTACATCTTGAAGTGATTGTACAGTGCACCTAAAAACTTTTTAGTATAGTACATCAACGTGGAAAATTTTGTGGACAACTCCTTAAAACAGTTTTGATTAGTATTTTTCAATGGTGATCCTGCATGTGGGTGGCACAACAACCATATCATCTGATTTGCTGTGTTTCTCTCTCTCTCTCTTGACAGCTGCAGAACAAGCTATGCAATCCAGCCAAGCCCAGAATGCCAAAGTGGTTATTCCTCTCCCTGAAGAATCAGAAAATGTCACCAGGTGGATTGTTGATCAGAGTTTTAGGAGAGACCAAGAAAGATTAAAAATTCCCTTTGGTGAGTTTCATATTTATGTATACAGTAATCCCTCATTTATCCGTCGTCGAGTTATTCGTCGTGCAATGTTATTCAGCGTCACCAATCGGTGAGTACAGTATACATAACTATAATGTTACAATACAGTGCAGTACTGTACTCTTATGTACAGTACAATGTACAGTACTGCACTGTAGAACTGTAATATTGTTAGTTTTACTATTTTCATTTACTGTAATATGATAATTAATATTATCATTATTACCACAGTATTAAGGATTATTATTATTGTATAAGAGTTATCTATGTACAGTAGGGGGGTAGTTTTGCATTATCCTTCTTTTGACGCTATCCGTCAAGGTCTTGGCTGCTATACGCTGGATAAATGAGGGATTACTGTACTTCATTTCTTGTATTACAGTGGCACTAGTTTTTTTTTTTTCTGTAATGTTGCTTTCTTATCTGTTTATTTAGGCGTCAGTGAAACTTTCTCACATTGTCAGTCAATTACATTTTTTAATCAACTGAAATTTAAATTTAGATTTTATGTTAGAGAAAGAACATAGATGATAGAGACATCATTTAGATGCATTTGTACATAATAATGAACTACTGAAAAGATAATTTAATTTTGAAACAGAACAGAAATTGCAAAATTGTCACTAAAATGCCATAGGGGTGTCAAATTTCCAATTTAGTCAGTTCCCGACTTTTTGGCCGATCAAAAGCCGACTTTTACTGAGTCCACAAACCAATCTCGGTTCTGTTATGATTTTAATGTGATACAAATCCTACACAATAGCACTGAAAACCGGAAGATACAGTTCCAACATTGAGCTGAAAACAGTTTGACATCCCTGCATGGAGAAATGTACCTCAATAGCGTGTTTGTTTGCTGTTGTATTTTGCATTTTTTGGGGTATTTTTCAAGAGTGAGATCTACTTGAATCTCTGTTTTATTATTGATTTAAACATGGAACCAAAAACTCACTAAGGTGTATGTGTTTGCATTACCTGTCCCCAGATCCAGCCCAATGGAGCCAGATACATGTGAAACATTGGATAGAGTGGGCGGTCAAAGAGTTCAGGCTTCAGAATGTGAACATTGATGCCTTCAACTTCAATGGAGAGCAACTCTGTGCTATGACACACCCAGAGTTTGTGCAGCACATTCCTCATGATCCTGGGGACATCTTCTGGACACATCTGGAACTTTTGAGAAAGTGCAAGTTTGTTGGTAAGGCAGTCTGGCCTGAGACACTAGTGTAGAAGTGTGTATATATCTCATTTGCTTACACTGGCATCATAGTGTGATGTGCCAGAAATCTGCTGTCAGGTGATAGAAATAGAATGCAAGTTACAGTACAGGATATTTTAGAGTCATCATTATGTGAGAGATCGTAAATTGCACAATTATGCAGTTCATAAGAAGTATGGAATTTTTTGGTTATTGTGTATTGAAACTGATTTCTGTTTTTTGAACTCTCATTCATATTTTTGTGTTCGTAAGTCAAATGAATGTGCATTTTCAATACCGCTAGTGACTGTGATATTGATAGCTGCTAGTTTCACCTGTACCTTACATATATGATGTTTTTTGTTTTTTTTTCAACTATTACATGGCATTTGATTTAGTAACAATTAAATTCCAGGATAAAATTGATTTTTTTAAAAATATCTTTGATTGCCTCAGCTGATATTAGAAGCTAGTTATTACCAGGTGTCCGAGTTGTTCTTAACAATGTTTGTGTGATTTTGTTCCAGCGGTGATGCAACAGCCCACGCCCCATGCTATCACAACCATCACAGTCTCAACCTCAGATGCAGAGGGCAAATATGGTGAGTGTCGTATTGAAGGAGCTTGCTTTCTTGGCGTGAGCTTTACAGGAAGAGAAGAATCTGATATTGGTTTCTGTACTAAGGAATGGGGCAGCTGAACAAAATACTTTTTTTCAGGAAATATTTTGGACTGTATTTGTCAGACTAGTCACTAAGTAGGAGAGAACAAGAGAAGTGAATCTTGGGAAGATATTTGTTGCATTAATTATTTTGTTCAGAACATTAGAAATAATGGATGAATAAATCTTTGATATGATAATGGATTCAATTTGAAAGCTTTTGATGTTGGGAAACCGTATTTAGAAGAAGACAGAAAATAAGAAAAAGAAAATACTGTGATTGATTGTAATCATGTAATATGACAGCTGACTGTTTGCAAACATTTGAAAATTCAGTTTGATAGAGTCAGAGGAAGTTGTTCTCCCTTACACAGTAGTGTTCACTCTTTGAGGGAGGAGGATTTCCTTAGACTGTGATCCTTTTCGTCTGCCAGTCTAACTGCTATTGTTCATGAGATTATCTGTAATTTGTCTTGCAGCAAGTCAGAATGAGTCATAAGGACAAAGAAATCAACTGTTAAATGGAGAGGTGGTCTCTTATCAAAGTTTTTACGTTACAATATTGCTTTTACAGTCTGATTATAAAGATATATTGATTTGTGCTATACTGTTCATTTATTTTTCTCTTCATTTTAGCCAGAACTGAGGGGCCATCCTGTGTTTCTTTAATTCACAATATCTCCGGCTACATTTAAGTCAGCTTAGAACTTTTTCTTCATCACATGAAAGTGTATGAATGAAGGTTTTAAGCACTAGGGATGACTCAGTTTGGTAAAATTTCAACACACGACTCATTTTGATAGGCCGTGGGGCATGTGAAATTGTTGTTTTTGTACCAGACCAGTATATGAGAAAAAGAGAAAGACTTCAGATCAACAATTACAAAAATATTTCCCAGGTCGAGTAAGATCAGTCGGCAAGCACAGACCCCGCTCGCCTCGAATAACAGGAGAGGAAAGGATGTCTCCAGGCAATCGTACTGGTATGTAGATTACAGGTGTAATCAGTTAGAAGAAGAAAAGAAATGCAACTGGCCTAGGGCACATAGGCTACCTGAATGCTTGTCAGTTGTCAAGGTCTTGTGACCACATGAACATGAACTGTTTTATTTTAGGAATTTTTTTTTTTTATTCTGCCCCTTTTTCTTTTCTTAACACTTTCACTGCTCTCTTGACATGCAATGTCCAAATATGACTGGGGTCAGATGCTCAATTGAGATGTGTCACCGTAGAACATAGTTTGATGTACTTCAACAGACCAGTGAAGGGTCTTTAATCTCAACAGAAATGAAATTGTATCATGGTGCACTGGTGATTCTGCCCTTTTTGTGAAATATGCACAGTATTGAAGAGGCTAACAATATATATGTCAGACCAAGAGCATTTTTTAAGAGAGTTTAATATTTCTTTTGAGCAGCATTTTGTCCGTGTATAGAAAATGAAGAGAGAATTCTCTTGCCAAAGCGTTTCACTGCTGGGTTATATCGTCTTGTGCAAATTTTCGGCGTTCTACGCCCTCATCAGGCTCTTGACTGATGTTTTTGTTGAGAAATTACTGGCGTATATGTGTGTCGGGTCAGGGGGGGGGGGATGAGGCGAGGAGGTGCGAAATGCTCTAGGTGCGAAATGCTCATGGAGGTATGGTGGTTGTGATCAGGAGTCGTTCATGTAAATATCAGGTGACTGAGTTCGCTGGTCTCTTCTTTCGAATTCAGTGATGGTTTTTTTTTTGTTGTTTATGTTTATTCCTTTCAAGAATCATAGTTTGACTATGTTGCGGGCAGTGGCGAGAATTTTATACGTGAAGTTTGATCGGCAGGTTTGATGATGTCTGTGGATAGAGCTGTTGTGGCTGGCTTCGTGAATGCACACAGGCAACACATTGCAGATTGGAGCCCTGCATACGAGAATACTCTGTTACCTCATTTTTCATGTGAGAATGAGGATATATTAAAAGATTGAATGAAGTGATGGTTCTGGCCAAATTTTCCAATCTTTTTATCATTGTTATACTACCCTCACTAAAATAATGGTCTGCTCCTCTCCCCTTTTAGGTAACAATGGGCAGATCCAGCTATGGCAGTTCTTGCTGGAGTTGCTGACAGACAAGATGTGCCGAGAGGTCATAGCCTGGGTTGGGGATGAGGGAGAGTTCAAGCTGGTCAACCCAGAGGTGGTGGCACAGATGTGGGGCCAGCGGAAGAACAAGCCCACCATGAACTATGAAAAATTGTCTCGAGCTCTCAGATATTACTATGATGGTGATATGATTGCAAAGGTGAGTATTTGACATAATTTCTCAGGTCTGACATGTCACTGAGCTACTAATGATAGTTTAAAATCTTCTTCATTTGTGTGTCATTAGATGTCAGGGCTATAGGAATAATTAAACATTTTCAATAATGAGTTAAAAGTAATGTTATATCAAAGATTTATATCTGTCGGGCATTTTAGGACTTTTTTCTTTATAGAGTGTTCGGATATGACGTAATTTGTTATAGAGCTCCTGGTAATGGCTTTTTGCAATTAGCTAGATTATCCTCCTCAGGAAAAAAACAAAAAGGGCTCAATGAAAAAATGGAAAAACTTGTGTTGTCAATATTTTTTTATTTTTTTTTTACACTTTTGGAAAATTGAAGTTTGCTGGCTTTGTTTGATTTACTGGTGATAACTATGCCTGTATAGCTTGTGAGTACATTAAATAATAAAAAAAATATTTTTGAATGAAACAGTATTGATGTTTGATGTCCTAAAATGTCTCAAAATGGACGCACACGATTCTCCACTGAACCCTTCTTACGTGAACGTTTTCAGTAGTGAGTTGCGTTTATCATATTTAAGATTGACATCTTGGGAGGGGGCTCTAATTTTGTAAGCATCTTTAAAATGTTGAGAAATACTAGTAGCTTCTTTGAGAAACTTGTTTAAAGTTTGCCTTTCGTTTGACAACTCTGTACCATCTGATGTGTTTCACGGCAGAGTGCAAAACTTATAGCACATTATGAAATCCATTTTGTTCTTGAAAACGTCTATTCATGGAGATATGTTTACCATATGCCCCGTTGAGAGGTCAGTGCCATATTTGTCACCACTGAAACTACAGTGCAGTCCACTTAGTAAAGTCAGCGGACTTAAATTCATGTTTAAAGTCAACCTGTCATGGCAGTTCTACTATTTTTTCTTTATGTCTTTGTATTGCTTAATGTCAACTTTATTTAAAGTCAGCAGTTTTTTTTTTTTTTTTTTGGAAGTCTTGAGGGGTTGACTTGAACAAGACTCAACTTTGTATCAATATCATTTATGGTAATTTTAGCCTTGCTAGACTTCGGTGTATTATGTCCCTATATTTGACAGTAGTGAAACACTTGCATGATATTTCTACATTCTCCTCAGGTCCATGGCAAAAGATTTGTCTACAAATTTGTGTGTGATTTGAAAATGTTGCTGGGCTACTCAGCGGCCGAGCTCAGTCGACTAGTGGGCACATCGGAGGAGATTTCTGTGGTGGAACGTCGGCAGCCACAAAGGCACATGAATTCCCGAGCATCCCTCATCGCCACCATCACGCCAGACACACATGCGGCAGCAACGGCAGCAAGACTGCTGGAACAGCAAACGGCATCATCACGGATTATCGAACAGAGGACACAAGTTGTGCAGACAGTAGATTGACTATATGTTCCTGTGTGAAGTCCTAGAACAGATTCTTGGGAAGGGGAGATAACAAGATGGCAGTCGGGCTCTTGTGAGGATCTTGGAGTCGTGTTGTTCTCGTCTCTTCACATGTAAAACTGGTACAGAGAGAGAGAAAGGGATGAACTGTATAGATAAATATATGTATAACTGAAAACGATGCTTGACTGAAAGTTACTGGGTGAGTGTTTCTTGTATTCATGTAATCTATAAAAAAGAAATGTATTGAATGACCTGGGCATTGGTTTCCCAGAGGTTTTTATTTGATGTTTTCTTCAACATTCACCCTGTGGGTGGCAAGAGTTTATATTCTGTTCCAGGGTACTAGGGCAATCTCCTGGCCATAAAAATAACTTTGTCTATGCTGGAAATATATTGTTTCTAACTGCTAGATCTTGAACCATTAACAAAGAAAAAGACGGAAACAGTTGTCAAACTAAACTTTGCCTTGAACAAATGTAGTTTAAAGAAACAAAGTGACGTTAGACATTTGATGTTTTTGCCTTGAAATAGACTGATGAAAGTCCCTAAATACTGAACATGAGACAGACAGACTGCATAGAGATGTCGATGTGAATGGGCTATCTAACCACTATCAGATAGAACTGAAAAAGACTTGACATGTCCAGCATCTTCTGTGAACTAGACAATACTTCAGTCTTAAAGTGGACAATAAAATATTACCTGATTCTTACTTTGATCTAGATAGGGTACAGGCACTCAGTTTAGTTTTACTCATTTTTACTCATAGAAAGTATATCACACTCCCTGGAAATCAGTTACAAAATTAATGTATGGGCAGAGCCATGACCAGGTGGTATCAGATGATTGAGAAAGAGAGATCCTTGCTGTGGAGAAGAAGAGAATGATTAGACAACCTGTTTAAGGGCAAACTTTTTTTTGTACATGATAGGTGGAGTCATTTGATGTGAAATGTAACATGTCATCACTGCACTACAACAATGGCATGAGCCAGACTTAAATCAAAATGCAAATACTTGACATCTCACAGCATTGCTGAGCAGGAGAGCTATTAGTAGTAGATATCATCATCAGAGGAGAAATGCACTAATAGTTAAGAGAATAATGTATTATGTCAATAGAATCAATATGCAGGGATGTCAAATTTCCTAATTTTAGTACGATTTGCTACTTTTTGGCTGTCAGTAATTTCTCTGTTTGCCCCAAATCCGATATTACTTATCATTATCGTACTTCAGTTTTAGATATTGCTAAAGAATATGCCTGGAACTTTTCCTTCTTTTACATGTAGACAGATTGACATCCCTGTATTATGTCAACAGAATCAAAATGGCATAATTCATCATATGATGTGCTATGACCAGTTTCTAAAATTTTCTCTCTATATCTCAGAGTGCTGAAAATGACTTATGCCATTAATTGTGATGCAGTCATGATATATTTGCTGCTCAGTGATTCACCTAACTATAGATTTGAGGATCTTGATATTGTGTAGATCATATGCCTGGATGACTTTTTTTTTTTTTTTTTTTGTGGTCTACTTATGAAATATTTTCCATCTCAAGTCCATTCACATTCGTCTTGTGATCTAAGTGGAGACCATCTTTGTAGCACACTGATAGGTCTGCTTGTAGGCTGGAATGTACAGAAGTCACTGAATTGTTCCCAGGAAGTTTTGAGGAGAAAGTCAAGCACCACTCAGCACAAATTTCTTGTACTGGCTTTGGGCTGTCTACAGTGCAGGAAGTTGATTAGCAAACCAGTGCACCAGCACTGCTGTTGATGATTTTCTGGCCCTATGACTACTGTTAATTTTTGTGTGTATTTTTACTAACTGGTTGCAAGCAATAGAGAATGTAGGCAGTTCAGGAGAAAATATTCTACCAGATCATTGTATGTTTGAATGGTATTCAAAAACTCAAAGAGTTAGAAAGCGTATGGGTAATTTACTATATTTATAAATGGACAATTTTTAGCAGAGGCTGTCACAACACTCAGAGGGCAGGGCAACTATCTTAAAACATAGTAATCCATGCAGATCTTCATCAGATTTTTTTTTTTTTTTCACATCAGAATTTTTTTTTTTTTTTTCAGAGAGGGAAACAACAGGGGCTTTTAACCATTGATTGATTCATGAAGTTGTTTTGTACAGTTTTGAACTTGTTGTACATCCTGACGACCTTTTGACCTATGCACTCCAAGATTGCCTGTTGAAAAGTTGTGCAACCATGACTGCGATTGTCAGCATGGGCTTGTGTGTGTGTATGTGTGAGTGGGCAGTTACATGCTTGGTTGTTAATGCATGAGAACTGGAAATGCTGACACTGACAGTACTAAGTAATACATTCACATTTTGAGAAAACATTTTTTTTTTTTTTTTTTTGGTGTCAGTGAATCCAGTCTTCGAACATATTACATTTGCTTTTAAGCTCTTTCCTTCGGGACAATGAAAGAACAGTCTCAGGCTAGCCTTGCAAATATGGCTGGGGAGCATAACTTAGAAAGCAAAAACGAAGTGAAAAAATATTGACACAGTACAACATGCATTTCCACCCTCTCTGTGGTGCATTGACTATGAGATGCGACAAGATGAGATCAGGCTCTGGTCAAATTTTGAGCATATAGAGTTAGTGGTATCACTGTGAAGAGTATTTCCCTTTCTTTGTGTGAGAAAATGATTGCTCTACTTTAAGCAGAAGTTGAGATATTGGCAACTAAAGGCAATGTGGGTGACCTGTTTGCTGCAGCTGAATTTAGTGAAGAAATAGCCAATCACTTCTGTTAATCCTTATTAGCCATGCCACTGAATTACAGTTTTTGCTCACTCGGTTTCAGTAAATTTAACTCTGAAATGCATTTTTAGATTGATATGAAAGAGTTCCTTGAAGAAAAAAGAATTGGTTGAAAATTCATACAGTTATGGAAAAGGCGTGATTTTTCCGGTCGCCTCAGGTTGAGGAGCCCCTATTTCATTGTGTCGCATCTCATTTGCATTTCCACCCTTTGCTGTGGTGTGTTGAAGGCCCTAGTGGTTCTTGATTGAGATGTGTCTTCACAGATGTCTAGTGTATCAGTATATATGAGTGTATCACATCCTTGTGTGGGGTGTTTCACATCCTTGTTTGGGGTTTATCACATCCTTGTGTGGGGTTTGAGAGGCCTCTTCAGTGTCACAGTGTGAGTGATGGTCTGCCTGGGACCTGCCTGAAATTCAACCGGTGTGCATATTTGATGACATTTACCATAAACTGTTATCATCCTGTAGGAATTACAGAAATGTGTGTGCCCCCACAGGCTGAGCCATGGAAGGAAAAATCACTTGTATTCTGTAGAGATCTAATCAGGAACTCACCCACAGGATTTGATCATACCACTATTTTACATTTGAATGATGAGACTAGGGGAATTGATGATTTTATTGACAATGGAACATTAGTAGTAGTGTTGAAGCGACTCTTTGTCAAAGATGTCTCAATATGCTATCACGTATCAAACTGAGCAAGATTTTGCGAACCATTTTTTTGACCTTGAAGTAACAATTATTTCATCTGATTTTTGTTTGTTTGTTTTTTCATTTTGCTATCCAGTTGTTCTTAGTTACTGGAGGATTGGCTTGGTCATCACTGATTTATTGATTGATGTAGTTTTGTATCTGATACATTGGTTAGCTCCACCTGTTACAACAGCAGGTGTTACTGATGTGTTAAGCTCTAAAAGTGTCAGGGGGTTAATGTGGTCACTGTCCTTACGCCTGACATTTTGTGGATTTGAATTCTGTTCTGAATACAATGCAATGTGATTATTAAGCTGAGATAACATCTTGTAAACTTTTAAGACATAGACAGGAACATTACCAAATGCCATGATAGAAACTTTGAGGCTTTTACAATTTCTGTTGATGTTTAGAGGGTCAGTTACTAGATTTTCCCTCTCTCTCTCTCTCCTTCACTGCCCCCTCCCTTCAACTTCTCTGCTTGTCATGCTCACAGACTCTACAATTAAGCTGCGAGTTGTGACTAGCATTAACCAGCAGAGAGACCAAACACAATTCAGGGTCAACATGGCTAGCATGTTATATAGAAATCTGAAGAAAGGACAATAAAGAAAAGATTTTAAAAAAATTTGAGTGGACAAGCTCCAATTCTGGAGTGCAATCGTCGTACATGTTCATGCATATACTTTATGGGAAGCCAGTTGTTAAAGTGTTGATAATGTTTGTATTAAGAGAAAAAGAGAAAGAAAGGCAAGAAGTTGTACTATCACCAGATCATTGCTTATGTATTGAATATCAAATACACTATATGTTTATATAGATTACATGTAATGCTGCTTTCTTGATATGCAGGAATATGATGATGTCTCCCATACAACCAGGTGTAATGTATCAGATATCAAAGAGAGTTTTATAGAGAAAATGACCATGAGATTAAAAGAATTAATTTTTTGACTGCTAGATCTTTCCTTTAATATTCTAATATTTGATTGAAACTTTCATATTTGCTTCTGGTTGTTTTATGCAGGTAGACATACTTTTTTGTTCCACCAATATGGACACACAGTATAGCTGCTATTGTGCTGGAGTGCTGTTAAACCCCAACACACAAACAGACCAAGTAGGATGTAAGGTTTTCTGAAGTTGATGAGAATCAGTAAAAAAAATCTCACCATAGAGGCAGGAAACAATAGAATGGTTTTGTGGAACTTTAGGCACTGAAAAGGTTAAGTGTTGACGTTGTGCATGATAACCTTGACACAGAGGAGTTTTAGCCCATTACTTTTTACTGCAAAGCAAAATACCACTCATTTTCTCTCTCTACTGGCATCATTAGTTCTATACATGAACAATTTGGCATCATAGATACATTTTACCCAGTTCCCCGGACAAGTTTACTTGAAGTCAGGTGTGTGACTGGCACAAGGGGAAGGATCTTGTGCATGAGGAGTTGTTAATGACCGTGTACAGTGTCCAGCACTAAAAGCTTTCATCCATACTGGCAGCTATCATGTCTCTGTTCTCTCCAGCTCTGTCTAGTCTTACCTGGAATGTTTGCAGAAGGAACTCATATGAGTGAAAAACTTTACTGTCTGAGTGAATGGTTGCCCTATATTCTCATTTCACCTTTCAGCTACTTGTGGACAGCTATCTTGGGATGAGTCATACATCAGGACCAGTCAGGATCTCTGTTAGTAACAATCTTGTTTAGCTTCACATGTTTATCAGTCAGCCAGCAAAAAGTGCCAAACTTGTTGAACGACAGTCCATAAAGTCAGTTACTTCTCCCTGGCTGTCACCCACCTCCATCCTCTTTTTTCATGTGGCCCCTTCTTACGAAGCAAGTCACTACTATACCATGGCAAGGTTATTTTTAAAAAAAATTTTTTTTTTAAATACCCATCTTTCTATTTTGTTTTGACTGGCTAGAGTTGACCATGGTTCCTGCTCTATGATAATGACGTATTAGTCATTTTCTGTGTTGTTCAGATCTTGAGGAAAAACTACATGTATTTATGATGCAGATCATTTGATGAGGTCACACTATTTGGTCCCATCAAATGAATGTATTAGTCTGTTGGCACATTTCTGTTGTGATATTATCTAATAACTCTTGTACTCAGCCCTTGACATGTGCTTGAGACATCAGTTGTATTGTGGCATAGGTGACACAGTCTGAATTGTGCCATCATCTTAGAGCAGTGACTTCACGTAGGGGACAGGCAATGATGTCTGTCATGTCACATCAGTACAGCCGAAACTGACACTTTTGCTTGCCTGTTTTGCCTGGGTATTTGTTGGGCTGTTTCAGTCCTCAGCGAGAGCCATACATGTAATACCATCAGGCATTGTCTTGTCACACCATGAAGCTGGTCCTGTATCTGATATCCCATCCATAGGTTGCCTGATTTGTTTGGAGTGTATACATGTATGTGTGCTTGGTTGTTGTCAGAACCTGTTTCTTTAAACTTTGTAGTGTATGGTTGTCTTTTCTGCTAGGTATCTTGCACATGTTCCAACATTCCTCCAGCTACTGCCTGGCTATGAGTGTTTGCACCACTGTCTGTCGGTCCGTTTGCTTCTTTTCCATCAACATTATTCATGGAATGGATGAGGCACTGTATTTGTGTGTGTGTGTGTGAATGCATGTGCCTTCATGTAGTTGCACTTCTGGTGGTCTCTCAAACCTTTCCAGTGAAATGTTCAACATTTAAGTAAAACACACTTTTTCTCTGGACATCTGTGTAGTTTCTTATAGACATACATGTAGTTAATTTTTCTCTACAGTTGTGTACCATAATGACATACAATGAAGCACACCTTGACTGTTACTTTTGCAACAATGGCCGTCAGTACATTCAAACAGTTATAAGAATTTAGTAGGAGTAGCCTATTTTATATATATGACTTGCGACCAGGGCAAATGAGTCGGAAGTCGCCCCGGGCAATGAAGATAAACGGCTGTTTTAGGTCGTTTTTAACTACTTTCCAACTAAAATACTAAATTTGTGTTTTCACAGAACGTCAATTTAACCTTTTTTTAATCTGAAATAAAAAGAAATAGTTTGGTATCATAGTTAGAAAATAGTGAAAAACGGTGAAAAACAGAAGTGACTTGAACTCACCTGGCGCGACTTGCGACTCATTTGCCCTGGGCGCAAGACATATCATCAATAAACAGGGATGTCAAATTTCCTACTTTAATACGATTTCCTACTTTTTGGCTGTCAGTAATTTCTCTGTTGGCCCCAAATCCGATATTACTTACATTAACGTACTTCAGTTTTATTGTTGCTAAAGAATATGCTAGGAACTTTTCCTACTTTTTCATGTAGACATATTGACATTCCTGAATAAACTCTGCTCAGGAAAATAAATATTTTGAAAAATGTAAAAGAAAAGACAAAACAACTGCTTGTCATTATCCTTTTGAAATCGTAATAATTATTATGACATCTTTCAATAAAAACAGCACCTTGTAAACTTTTTTTATTTTACTGCAGCCTTACTGTTGCTATATGATGTGACCAACAAGGCCAGCTTTGATAATGTCAGGGTAGGTTGCATGTACTGTAAGCTCCTTATGAATATATATGACCATATTCACCATTCGTGAACTCAGTTCTCTGTTGCCCTATCTCCATTTTTCACATTTTGAGAAAACTGATGAGTTGTGTTTAGCATCTGTTTTTGTACATAGGAGATACGACAAAATGATTTTCAGAATATACCTGTTTGGGCAAGTGATCTGTAAAATGACTACAGTATGCGGCAGATTTACTATCCCTTTTTCACATGACATATACATCTCTAAATTGCCAAAAATGGAGATAGGACAACAAAGAACTGAGCTCGCGCTTTAATTTCTGTCAAGATTCATGGTATCTTACATAATATGAATAAAGTAAAGCCAAAGTTTTGTGAATGTCTTCTCAGTGATAAAATTAATTGTTTTTTTTTTTTATTCTTTACCTTCCATGGTAGTTTGAGAACATATAGAGCAAATTTGATCTGTCCAGTCAGTATTGTTAGTAATTCCCAGTAAAAATATGTTCTGTTCCCAAGAGAAGAACACATTCTCATCAACGGGTATGGTTTTGGGAAATTGCTGACTGGGTCAATCCAGACTGAGGACATCTGGTAACAGTTCGTGCAGGACAGTGAGTCAGGCACTGCCAAAGAGTCTCTAAAGGCTTTTCCGTGAGGCCTGGCCTACAGCTTAGCCTGCTTTAGCATTGCTACTTGCTTGGTAGTGGGCGGTCCCAGGTGAGAGTCCCATGACTTGTGGGCAATGCCAAAATCATTCACGGGAGCTTTCAGGGTTGGCTTTTTGTGGCTCTCAGGAGTATGAAAGAAAGGAAAGAAAATTATATCATTGTAATATAGTCACTTCATTGGAAATTTGACACCTTCAAAATTTTAAGTGTGTAATGAATTTCTGGCAGTGTCGCCAAGTTTCTATTTGGCAAGTAGACTTTGAGATGGTGCAGCCTGAAAAGAGAACAAAACTGAATCTACTTTAAGTCAGATGATGTACTTATTTATTTAATTTATTCATTCAGCTATTTATCTGTGTGTCTGGTTATTTGCTTCTCTATACAGGCCTGGTTAAGTGAGGTCCATGATTATGCTCAAGATGATGTTGTTGTGATGTTGCTGGGTAATAAGTGTGATGTTCATGGTGAGAGGGTGGTAAGGAAAGAAGAGGGAGAGAGATTATCAAAGGTGAGACCCTGTTACTTCTTCTATCAGTATTTATTTAGATATTTGCAAGTTATGTCATGAAAAATGCTTAGCATTAATATCATCTTTTCATACATTGTCATATATTCTCCTTTTTAAGTCTTTCTGTACCATCTAGGTGATATGGGGTTGTAACCACAATATTTAGTGGCTGAGCAGAAAAAAGAACCCTTGCGTATGTTAGGTGTGAAGTTGAAGGTGTATAGTGTAAAGTGTTATATATCATTTCAAAGTTGGCAAAAGTCAGATTCTAAAAATGATACAAACAATCATTTTTGCAAAACAGGTTACTTGTAGTACACAAAAGAAAAATTGGTGGGGCAAAGTTGAGATAATATAAAAATAACAAAGTTAACATAGCTTTATCAGTATTTGAAAAAAAAGTAGAAAAAATTAGAAACTTTCACTCAAAGCAAAACTATACTCAGTTTCCAACAAATCGATGCTACATACTTTTAGTTCTTAGTTCCCTATGAGTTCTGATGGTTTTTGAAAATGTTGGTGGCTGCTGAGATTTGGCTATTTTGTTTTTCTGCTCAGCAAAAATTAACAATCCTGGATGCTTCTGTGCCACATTTCAGTGTTGGTTATTCATAGTTTTCTATTTCACATGTTTTGGCATTAAAAATGGGGAATATTGTGTACACGAATCAGTTCAGTGCTACTTTTTTTGAAATACCGACAGATCAGTTTGTGGTAAAAATGGTGACCGCCAGCCCATTGATATTTTGATGTATGGTACAGAAAGAATTAAGTGGCGAATCTTTGGGGATTCAAATGTGTCTGTGATCACTCAAATTACCCCAGTCGATTGTAGATTAAACATAATAATAATGGATAAAAAAATTCAAAGTATAAAAAAATGAGGAATACAATTCCCCTAGTTTTGTGTGTGCTATGCCCACCAGTGATCTTACTTTTTTGTAATTCATTGCTGAAAATTGTGGAATTGTTTGCCTTTATTGATTGCCAGAAATGAGGAAATGTATGTATATCTCGTTTTTTGTTTTTTTTTTTAAACCATATTTCAAAGTAAGCTACTCACGGGATTTGTATTAGACATTTCTGCTAGCAGTTATTTAGGTTCATTGTTACTCAGTAGCATGAAAATTAATGAAGATCAACCTTAGCACAGTGTTATCAGTCAGATTAGTTTAATATTCATGCTAGGCATAGATTTTAGAGCTTCTGCTATGGACACAATAATTTGAATCTTTAAATTGATTTTTCTTTTCTTTCTTAGTTCTTTGGATGAAAACTGCTCAAGACTACATTCTATAGTCAAGCTTAATTCAGATGCATGTATCAACTGGTCTCATTGATTTGTAATTTTATTCTGTTTTTGTTTAGGAATATGGTGTTGCTTTCATGGAAACCAGTGCTAAGACTGGAGTCAATGTGGAGCTTGCCTTTATGGCTGTGGCCAGGTGAGTGTGATAGTGTTTCTCTTAAGTGAAGTTATACTTCAGGTACTTAATCAGTATAATGGCACTCAATGTTTCGACTGCCTGAGTCTGTACCGGGAGAGACAAAAAGAGTGATTTGCCACCACCGCTTCATTCTTGGAATCTGAAGAGTGAACATGTCTTTAAAGATGCAATTTCTCAGATGGGAAATCAATTTTTTATGTTAAATGTGAAAAATGAAACTGAAGCAGTTAGAAACTTGCACCAATGACAGGGCAGAAATTCAAGAACATTTATATGAACTATGTGATTACCATTAGCAAAATCCAACCTCTGTCCCTTGGGGCCAAAGTGGTACGCCAGCAGTGCTTAGTCCTGGAAATGTCAATTGAAACTGCTGAAAGGCAAGTGCTCCTTTAGTAATATCATCAGTAGGAAAATGGTGCCATAATGCTCAGGGAGATCTATAGAGAAGCCATGGAGAATTGGGTGTGCAAGCTCTATAGTGAGTGTCTGGGCTCTATAGCGAGTGTCTAGTGCTGGCAGATCGATGGACATCATACATAGTCCAGGGATGTCAAACTTACGACTTTAGTTGGAATTCCTACTTTTTGGTTGTCGCTGACTTTCCTACCTTTGGCTGACCAACTGCCGACTTTTATTCTTGGCCTACTGAATCCACAAGGCAACCGCAGTTTTGTAATAATTTATGATATGAATTCCGCATGATGACAGTGAAACCAGGAGTACAAAAGAGTTATCCTCATACCTTGTATGATTGTCGGACTTTTATTCACGGCTGCTTGAGGATCGAGATCGAAGTTCACAGTGCACAATTCCTCACACCCGACAACATGCATTCGAGTGGTCACGTGAATGTGAATGTTTTTGATGGAAAATCAGCACGTCAGAGTACTGACAAGAACTGATAATGTGCCTGTGATCTTAGAAAGACTAGTATAAGAGGCCAGCTGTTTGCAGTCTAGATCTAGAAAATAGATCTAGTCTAGTAACGCATAATGATTATGATGATGGCACTGCCTATGGGATCTTGTTAATTTTATTTCTGTAAATTTCCACCAGTTGTATAAGTTTATAGTCCCATCCCAGGGTTTTGTGAAAACCTACAAACCTCTTCTAAAATCAATGAAAACTTCTAGCATGAAAACCCTAGATTTTTTAAGTGTCTTACATAACGGGTGATTAAGTCCAAGGAGTGTGAGTGGGCAAAATTTTCTGACTTTTTGTGACAACAGTTTGATAGTCATATTGTAAAAATATATCCTGTTAGGGTTACGGTGAGTTATTGTTGACCAGCGTGGCATGGCCAGAAATTTGGGAAAGGGCAGCACAGGTTCAAACGGCATAATATACCTAGAAAGCATACCTCGATGGCTAACTATATAATTTCAAAATTTCTTCAATGCAGAGTGGGAGAAGCAAGTTTCTGGTACATCAGTCCCTTGACAGTTCAAGAAAGCCAGCCATAGAAAAACTAAAAAATATTCATGAGTTTATCCATAATTATAATTTGTAATGAAGCAAGGCTGATAGAAAAACAAATCTGTTTTAAAAAACAATAGAAGACGGTTGGGTTTGCTAGGAAAAAGATCATCCTGATATTGGATTTCTTGGTCAAAAGATAGAAATGACCCATCAATATTTATTGATTTACTTTTAATGATTTATTTGTTGAAAGAAATTTGTTTTTCTTGTTTGTCTTTTAGGGATCTGAAGATGAAAAGAAAGCGGCGACCAAATGAACCAAAGTTTTGTGTCGCGGATTATGTAGAACAAGAGAAGAAGGAACCAGGATGCTGTGGTAGCTAGTCAAAACTTCCCATACCACACAAGAACCTAAAAAGATATTGTGACATCTATTAAGCCAGTCAGTTTTGGATACACTTGTATTATTGGTATGTATGTTTTTGAAGCACAAGATGAGAGACATTGCTCAAATAATTATATTGATCCCTTATAGTGTCCAGATTCATAACCAAAAATTCACTAGTAGTGTTGCATACAGTATCATTGGCAAACTTGGAAACACTGTAAGAATAAATAAATTGTTGTTAGTTAAGATGTCCATGATTTCGTTGCTGGGTGTCAAAGAGAATCAACTTTCACATACTTTCTGTTTGTTGTCAGACTGTCAATCTTTACTGCTAAGTTATTATGCATGTGCCATGTTCAGTTTCAGTACTATCAAACAGCTATCAAAATTTGAGATGTATGGTCTAACATGAACTGTTTTGTTTTAATCAGTGTTACTGTTGATGCTGCTGCTGATGACAGTTTGCTCATCAAACTATCCAACATTCTAAGAAAATGTAATTAACAATGAATTGGATGGCTTTGTTGTTTTATTAGTATTTAGTGATAAATGACCATATTTTTTTTTTATGCATTCCAGTGCCTAATATTGCTATGCCTTAATGAAAAAAGAGAAACATCAATGGCGTAAAAATGAAACTTATATTTGATGAGGAATTATGTAGAAAGAAGTTTATTTATGATGAGGCATGTTGTATTAAAGCAGCAAACCAAAATGTTTGACAGTAGGGCCTTTATACTTATTTTTACACATATTGTATTCTCTCTCTTATCCTGCACATAGCAGCCAAGACCTTGATGGATAATGTCAAAAACCCTAATGCTATAATAATAATACCTAATAATGTAGTTATAATAGTAATAATAATACAGTAATTGAAAAAAAAAGTAAAATTAACAATAATGCAGTTCTACAGTGCAGCGCAGTACTGTACATTATACTGTACATAAGTGTACATGGGAGGAGCAGTTGCTGAAACTGGGTCAAGCTGAGCCAACAGTCACTGTGCCAGCTGTGACAAATACAAACAAAGGCAGAAAGACGAAAAATGCATCACATGCTTAAAGGATTGGTGATGCCTAATAATGTTGCATGACGAAACGGATACATAAGAGATTACTGTACTTTTAAAGATTGGTTTGTACGTGCCTGATGGTGTATTTGTACCAACCCTTTGGCTGCAGGGACAATATCTGTTAAAAGATTTTGGCATCGTTTCAAAGTCCTTGACCCAGTGACTTAACATTGGCACAGTGAATACACCCAAACTTTGCAATCATTTAAGCTTGCACGCCTTTTAAGTTCTGGAAAAACACTGATTTTTACGCAGGCGGGACAGCAGAATAATTATTAGAATGGCCTTAGCTGAGAAAGGTGCAATATATTGTCAAAATCTTGTTAAATGAAGAGTTCAGACAAACACTCACACCTAATCAAATACATGTACTACAGTTGTATGTCATGCCAGGTGGTATGTGTCAACTGTCTAAGAGTGCCTCATTGAGAAAAATTGGATTTTGCTGACTGTGAGATGACAGGAGTTCACTTTGAAGTGAATACCATTACTCAGATGAGTTGTTGCTTTGTACATTTTTTCACTGACATAGACATAGTACACCCATTTCCTATTCCACTGAAACCAATAGCACTGGCATCAAACTCATTTCAGCCGGTTTACAACCTTTAGGATGTTTGAGTATAAAATCTGTATTATGCTATTATCTGTTGGTAATATATGAAGGTGATATAAGGAAAACGTATTCATGCAGATCTGAATGGGATGAAAAGATAAGCAAAATATAAAAAAAATAAACTGATCCAAAACAGATGTCTTGATCAGAATCTTATTTTTGGGTATTTCTTTCAAATTTCAGTTTAGATTGTGTCCCATCACGAAGTGAATCATTTTCTTTGGAATATCTGCTGAATTTTGAGAAATGGAGTAGGAATATAATGGACTCACAGGGAAACATTTATGAATGACACCACTTTATAATCTGTAAGAGAAATTGAGTGTGGCACTGATGATTATCTGGATTTTGATTAGCAGTTCATAAATACAAGCAAAGTGTACACTGTGAGAATAGAACTGTTTGCACTGTATTATTGTTTTGTCACTGATGGCATGAAATGGTACCTTAGCATATGTTGTGGTTTTTATAAGCTTTTCAACCTCCTGTAGTGGTGGTTATCTCAGCTGTCCACAACCGTGGTCAAAAAATAACATAACACTATTGTGTTATGTGAACATTAGCATATGTTACAAAACCTTGTATGACATTTATACATTTTGTGTGCCTTTAAACAATCCATCGATAACATTCCCATTTCTGTCAACTGCGAAATACATTCCTTGTAAATTCTTGATTAGGTGCAATTCCTTTGACCATAAGCTTGGGATACAGAGAAGAATAAATACAGAATAAGTAAAAGTGACTTAAAACTGCTGGATGGTATTTCATTTTACATCAAGACAAGCCAAGTGAGGTGCATATAATATTTAGATCTATTGAAAGGAAGTAGTTGTCTGCGCAAACGAAGGAGTGCAACAAAATTTGAGTTTTATGTGTGCCATAAATTTTGCTGGCTGCCTTATGTTAAATGCATTTATATGTTGTTTCCTTGTCCAACATTATCATATTCACAGTGCTATTTGTATTTACTGAGAAATATTGGGCTAGCAACAGGTGCAAGTGACACTGGCATGCTGATTTTTATTGCCTCACTGGAAACAGCATGGATTGTCATTCTGTGACCAGTCGTGAAAGGCAAAGAACAAAACCCATTTTGAAATATTTCATATGTGAAAGTTCTTTAACCATTGTTTATTATTTACTTCGGTGTATCTCCTTTGTGCATGGCTCACAGAAAATAATCATTGAATTTAAAATATGGTTATATATGTTAGGAACTGTACCAATAAAGAAAAATATATTTTAATATACCTTTTCTAGTTTTGGTCAGCACAACTTGAACAAGACTTTCAAGGCTGCAGATTTTCTTTCATTTAATTGTGGAAAAAAATTTGGCTACTTTGATTGATGCAGTTCAGGTAAGAATATGGCAGCTAAATGGATTTAGATTTTTGTGGCAAACATCTCTTCTTTGAGACCAAATGCCTGTGACAAAGACAAGCTTTTTGCTGCAGAAATTCCAAACCTCTGAGAGGAAATGTCTGATTTCGATTGTATTTGGGGTGTTTTATGTTCAACTCTTACAGAAAACAGCTTATTAATATTTCCGTGGGCATGACATTTCCTAAATTTTATATTGCCTTTAAAAGGGGCTATTTGAGAACTTTTCATTCAGAATTAATTTGAATAAACTATAGGTTATTGAAAAACAATTATAGGAACCAAAGCAAGATAGGCAATCTGAGATTTTGTTTGACAATCAAGACCTTTAACATTTCTGCCCACACGATAGGTTTTTCTCATACCTTGTAAGATTTGAAGTGCTTGCGGTTGAAAGTTGATTCCTTGTGTTAGGAATGTATGTATGACAGGTAATGAATGGATGACAGTTAGTCATCCTTGTCTTATTATTAGTCATGAAAAGGTCACTAGTTTATTCACTGCAATATTTTTGTCTTACAAATTTCCCCTGATACTGCAGAAATATCAGTGAAGGAAATGATAGAATTCATACTTGCATATGTCAAAAAATTATAACTTAACTGTAAACTAGCAATGTCATTTAATATTTCATCTGTATTTTCTCTGCCAAGTTTCATGTAGATTTCTGTTCCTGTAGCATAGCTTTATTAAGTCTGTGAGCTCCTTTGCAAGTCATGAGTTTATAGCCCATATTTTTTTCTTGTCTATGTGTCACTGATTTTGATTCTTTTGTTGTGAAAATATTAACAATTTTTTAAAAGATTTTTTGAGGTCCCTTGGTGTCCCTCAGTCACAATGACTTACGGCTGTCAAACATGGCCACTTACAAAAGACATAGTCAATAAGATGGAAGTATGTCAGAGAAATAT